>CALNXK010000454.1:155000-177197 GCA_942486035.1 Porites lobata | reverse complement strand
TGAGTAGTTTTCTTCCCCACTGGTCCTCTGGATAAGCAAAAGTTATCACTCTGAGAAATACGTGTATTTTTTTTTTTGGATCGTGCCAAAAGTGCTAAATCGCTTTGAACCAAACGAAGATCCCAAAAGGCAAACATTTCAAAAAAGAACAGGGAAAGCAAATCATCAGATGATAAAAAATTTTACAGCATTTGAAAACACACTCCTCTGACCAAAAGAAAACGTAAGCTCAGGAGGAGGCATGGAAGGATAAATACAAATGGCTGAGGTTTGACGGAAGGAAAACAAAAATGTTCTGCGAGTTTTGTAGATAATTCCTGAATAGGAAAAACAGTTTCATTAACTAACTTGCAGACACAAATGGCATCCAAAAAAAATTGGAAAATGATGAAGTGATCAGCAGTTTTGCTGATGGACCAGTAAATTTTAATCCTACTGGTCCTGTGACAGGACACAAAAGTTAATTTGAGCACTGCAAGTTAGAATTGGTAAAGCACATGTTTCAGACTTTTTAAGCAGTATGCCTTGGTTCAATTCCCCAAGGGACAAAATTACTTCAGGGGTCTTAAAATAACTAATAGGCAGTCACTGCCTCTTCTTCACCTGGAAATCTACAGTTACACTGCAGACTCTTTAGTCTTCTCTGATAACAAGGGAGAAAAAGGCCCCATCTTAAAAGCAATTCACTGATCAAACTCTTTTGGGACGTAAAAGAATACACTACAATGTACACTGTACCTTGGCTTTTTCCTGTAAGCAAACAAGCAGAGCAAAGTTGTTTCCTTTTGGAATTTCAGGACAAAAGACGAGCAATGTCCTCAGTGCACAATTTGACTGATCATCGCTTCAATCTTCCACCCAATACCACCAATTTTGGATTTAGCAGAGTTTTTCTCTGTCGCTCACTTTAGTTTTTGCTTTAAAAAGAAAAGCTTAATATACTTCAATTAATGTAATACTTTCATGTAAATGCAAAGTCAGTTACAGTCAAACCCTGTTAATACTGAAACTGAAGGGGTCAAAGAAAGAGTCAGTATTCACAGGGTGTCCGTAAAAAGCGGGTCATGCTATTGAAGTAACAAATACAATGTAACCTTTTATCAGAAAGAGAGACTATAAGGGATAAAAGAGTACACCAGCCCTCGTCGAATTATATATCTCTAACCTTCACAAAGCTGTCATTCTGTAGACTAAATCCTTGAAACACTTAATCAATCGCCCATCTACATGTACATGTACAAAAACTGTTCTTTGCCTAACTTGTTTGCTGCCAAAATAGTCTAAAATTGATGTCAACAATTCATCATAATCCAGTATACTGTAGCACTGGTAATATCGACATGCTGTCATCTGAAGGTTTTTTTACCTTTAAAAAGGAAACATTTATTACAATACACAGTTGATTATGAAGTGTCGGCATTACCATGGTTGACTTTCAATGAGAATCTGTTAATTGGGCAAGAAAATAGTGTCCTTTGTCTGCATCGGGTGTCTGTATTAACTTATTTGAATTTGAAGAAAAATTTGAGGGCTTTCACCATGGACAAAGAAAACTGTCCATAATAACAAGGTGTCCATATTAAACAGCTGTCATAGGAGTGTGTTAGTAATGGTAACAGGACACCCTGAGTGGAGTCAATTGGGACTGTGATCATACGAGTGATTATAACAAAATCGCAGGAGTCCGATTTGTTTAATCACAAGTATGATTACAGACCAAACTGGACGACACAAAGTTCTGTTACCAATTAATCATAACTTTAACAAAACTTGTGATGTATAAGGCTCTTTTTTTAAATCCAAATACAAGAAATTCCAAGTTTTTTTTGCTAGCAGCGAAAAAAAAGTCATTTAACCGCGTGCATGATGGTGTGTACATGATGCTACTGGCCTATTAAACTGTCCTATTAGGGCTGAAATCAGGGCAGTTGATGGCAAATCAGATTTGAGAAGTTTGTTATAGTTATGATTAAAATAATAATGAGTAAGCTATAATAAAAACTGCACTTTATTTGAGTGTCAAAGTATTTTGCACGAAAGTGGTAATTGAGGACACTATTTTTACGTCTCAGTCCTAACAGAGACTAGAGACAGGACCACCATTTTATGTAGTCATCAGAGCCACGCAAAGGTCTAGCCGCTTGCAGTGCAAAGGGAGTAACTTCATTTCTCAGTTATTTTAAGACCCTGAGTATTGGTCCAGCCCCGGGAATCAAACCCACAACCTCCCGCACTGCAAGCGCATGCTCTACCGACTGAGCTAACACTACTGTGGTAAATAATGATAATGATTGCGTAAAATTAACCCTCTGCCACTCCAGTTTGTACAACACTCAACGTCTACACTGACATTCCCCAGTTCTGTGTCACTGTCATTCACACTACTGTTCCTACATGTATATAGCTTTTTTTTCTGCATTGTGAATATCACAAGTTTTAATTTTTTTTACTTTAATTTAATCTATAAAAATGTCTTGGTCTGGTCATATATTTCTTATCCCTTTCATTAATTCTTCTCAAATGAGACTAATGTCTAACCTAATATTTAAAGCGAAACTTGTTGTATCACGCTGTGCATTTTGCAAACTTCAATGGGATTTTGGGTTTTTCTGTTCCATCAATCATTTTATTGAAGGCGGGGTTTACGTAAATCACAGTGTAACGTGCTTGTCCAGCTTGGCTGAGAATGACTCTAGACTGCTCAAGAATAGCAAAGGAAATCGCGATGGTGAAAGGACTTTTTATCAAAGGAAGGACGCAGATGTTTCTTTACTCTTGCAAGTGACAAGAATAAGAAAGGTCAGAAAAATCTGAGAGGCAAACTTAACTAGTTGATTATTGCCCAAAACAGGACGATCACAGAGCAATGAACCTTGAAACACAAAACAAACAAAACGGATCGAAATCCACCAGAACAGCATATTAATGATTGAACAAAATGCTCAGTCATCCAAGGATTTGACCTGACAAAACCAATTTTGGACTGAACCTTATCCACTGACTGGTCTAACACTATTTCAAAGCCTGCAATTTATTTATTTCAGCTCAACTACGCAGTACACTGGAAATTTTAATACAAATGAAGGGGACATGCCATAGTGTTCGTATTACCTGGGGGTCCGTATTTAGAGGGTAAATTTTAAAGAAAATAAATGACATTTTTCAGTGTCAGGACAAATGAAGCTGTCCATTATATATGGGTATCTGTATTAAGCAGGTGTCTGCAGAGCAGAGTTCCATTGTATTAAAAAAACATATTATGTACTTTTAACACATTATTTTTACACACTTTGTAACACTTCAACATTTTTTGCACAAGTCATTTTACTTTCCATCAATTTTTAAAATTTATTCATATACGTACTGCAGGGCTTCTGATATTTCGCGCAGTCGCGGAGCTGCGAAATTCAGGTAAATCCACGAAATCCCACAAAATTCACAAAAACATGAAAAACACCGTGAAATTCGGTAGAAATCTTATCAAATACAAGTCTGTACAACACATTTGAAACTTATTTCGGCTATAGGGGCTATTTACTTGCTGTAAACTTGCAAAATTTATCTTGGAACTTCGTCACTGAAATGTGCAAACAACGTCCAGAAACTACCAGGCGTAGATTATGTTGCGAAAAACTGGGTACTAGCCATGATGTTAAAGGCTTTGCCATTGGTTCATTTCTGGAGCGTATTGTTGTTGAAAGAGCAAAATTAATGATGACCTCTGTTAGAAAAACGTTAAAAATGCTGGTCTGGTCAGCACAAAACCAACCGATTTCTAGCAAAATTTTCCTTGAAAATAACCACAAAATCAGCCATTTTTTACCAATTGCTTTTTGGTAAAGTTTGCGCCAAAAGGTCCTGCGAAATTCCCGCGAAATCGGCCAATTTTTCCGAGAATTTGTCCCTAACCATCCCGCAAAATTTGACTTTTTCTTCCGCGACTTATCAGAAGCCCTGATACTAAGATACTCACAGACAAACTAAATTGTCATTGATGTAAATTTCCATACACAAATCAGTTCTAGCCAATCAGAAGAGCAAACGGTGTTTTTCACAGGTGAAAAAATCGATATGTCCAATCAGAATAACGAAAAAGGTTTTTTCATCCATAAGAAAAATTGATATGTCCAATCAAAAGCCACAAAGGTGCGTGAGTTTTGTGCCAAAATTACTTGCAGCTTGCAGCGTCCTCACTTTGCAAGTTGCTTCACAGACATTCAAGGAGAAAGGACTATAATTTAAGTACCGTTTTTCTCGTAGAAAAGTGAAAAACATCTGAGTTACTTCACTGAGATATTTCACTATCGATGAAGAAATTGAAGAGAGCCGGCAAAACAACAGTGGAAGGGGGAAAAAGCAAAGAAGATGTAAGCTTGTACTTGTACTTATTTATCGGAACTAACATAAGTCTTATATGCTTCTGTTTAAGCTTATATTCAAACCAGGAATTTCACTCATTATACTACTACATAAGAAATTTCTGCAATTTGATTGGCTTAGAGCAGTGGTATTTCAGCTTAATTTGAAATACCGTATTTATTCGATTAACCGCCCTGGGCGCTTATTAAATTTTTGGACCTTGAGAATGGGCGCTTATTCGAGGTGGGCGCTTATTCGAGGCTGGGCGCTTATTAAATTTTCACTATTTTCAGCAAGTGAAGTATGTTTATTTTGCAAAAAATAAAAAAATGCTAATAACAAAACGCGAAGAAGTAACAAAGCAAGGTTTCTGTATAATACTCTGAAGAAAACTCCGTGCTCGGAGAAGTGTCTTATTAGCATTTATTCACTCAAGTGGGTGGGGTGGGGGTGAGCGCTTATTTGAGTTTGATTGGGAGAAGGAGGGGGTGGGCGCTTATTCGAGGCTGGGCGCTTATTAACTTTTTCTGCCTTTAGGATGGGCGCTTATTCGAGGTGGGCGCTAATTCGAGGCTGGGCGCTTATTCGAATAAATACGGTACCTACATGTGAACCTTTTGCATGTAGTAGTATAAACAAATAATAGCATGATTTGTACGTGATATTTGGCATAAATACCACTCATGATATTTCAAAATTGTCTCAAATTTCACTTGCCTAATGGCTCGTGAAATAACAATTCTAAAATATCACTCATGGTATTTATGCCAAATATCACTACAAATCGTGCTGTTAATTTGTAGTGCTATTACCTATACAAATCATCCATTTCTTATTGTACATTCAAAACAAAAGTTAACATTACTAACTTGTAGTTCCTGGAATACTTCATATTCTTACCCTCATTACAAGTTTTTACCTAGAGTTTATCACGTTTGTCAGAACACATCCTAATCTGGTGGTCCTGTGGCACTAAGGCAGAAATTTCAAGCTATCATGGGTGACTGTAAAATAGCCACCCCTATTAGTTTTATCAGGGGCACCTGAGCGAGAAAACTGGACTCCTTTCGACTCAATTTTGTTTCCATAAGTTTTCCGTAAGAGACAAACACAGATTCGTAATCAATGATTACCTGTAGTTAATACTAACATTATTTTGTTTTCTTTGTCACTTTGCAGTGTGTTGGAGCACGTTTTGGCAGAAATCTCACAAGTTCGCTGGGCTCACTCGTTCAATTTTTGATACATCAACAACTTGTGCATAAATACAGTATGCACGTAATTTTTTAAGAAGTATTTTATGCATGTGATACACATATAGCTAGCTTTATGCAGAACATTGTTTTTATTCCTGATGATACCATTGTTAAGTGAAAGCTTGAATTTTTATTCAAGCTTTTTTATCATTATTAATTTTTAAATATACTGCAAAAGGATAACATGCAGAGATTATCAAACTTTTATCCTAATTTTAAACATCAGCCTATTTTGTCGTAAATGAGCAAAGCTCCAAAGGTATAAACATTGTTGGAAATGATTCGATTAACGGAAGTTTAAACAAAAGCGTGCAACAACTGGGCGAGAAAGATTCGATACCATTCAATATATGAACAGCTGTGCGTGTACAGCCAGCTAAGTCTTTAAATCAACTTTACAAAAAGAGAACCTCAATTAGTAGAACACAAAAAAATTTAAAGAATAAGGCACTATTAGGCTCTTTAAGAAGGCTTAAAGTAAAACGTATGTTAACGATGATTCATCTCAAACTTTGTTTCAGCTTAATTCTCACCTTCCTCTTTAGGCTGTTCTTCTCGTTCCTGCGATTCCACTGGTTTTTGTCGTCGATCGTCTTCAACATCTGAGGCAGTTAAAACGTGTATGAGCTTTAACAGGCACAATCAACATGACCTTACTTTGTAAACCTACGTTAAATGAGTTTCATGAGCCGATTAAAAACCGTCAGTTCTTACCAGCTTTCTCCTCTCGACTTTGGACCACAGAATTCTTCTCTACATTGTCCGTGTGACTTTTATCTGAAGTTTCCTTATCCTTAACATCCTTAACGGGAAGTCTAGCAGGTGAAGATTTGACATAATGATTCGCCAGTAAAAGAATTATACCCAAAAATAAGAGTCTTTGAATCAATGGCGCCATGTTGGTTTTCTGCATGGGGTGACAATTTTCCACGGGCGTAGAGGGAGAGTGAGTTTTCGTTACTCAATTAATTAGTCAGCGGTAGTTTGGCAAAATGAAGAGGGACTTCCGGTTAAATGATCGAGCTTCCTCTAGGGACGCTTCCGGTCGACTTTTTGACCTTATTTATGGCCCTTTTTCGCAATCTGGCGGAAAACCAGACGGGCGAGATCAAGGTTTTCAAGCGACAATTATGAAGTCTTCCGTGGACGAAGTAAGGGAAAAAGGGATTGCATTTCTTCAAGGAAATTTTGACAATGTTCGCTTTTCGGAGAATTACTGTTTTGCAGTCCATAAAGGAGACGCAGAAAGTCTAACTGATTTGATCGACAGATATCTTTCTTTGAATTCGACGTAAAGATAATTATCTTCATGTTTTCATATCCTTCGTAAACTGTCTCCATACCAAATTATTGTGGTTATTTGCTTGAAGTGGCTCCTTGATTGTCTCTTAATTTGCACATACAGCTCAGCCCATTTTTGAACACAACAGAGGAAAAATCCCCATTACTTTCTTTGGAGTCCCCTTTACAGTAGAAAGCTCTGAATCCAGACATTGCGTTCATGGATCGTTGAAGGTCATAGTAAATTAAACCCGGCAGTTTCTATTATATTTTGTTTATCAGCATGTTTGGAAGTTGGTCAGGATTATTTATTTTTTCTCATTTTTATGTAAGGGGTCATGTAAGGGGCCGACCATTTAACTCTTGAGGGGGGGGGGTGGGTGATTTTGAAAAAAAAATTCCTGCAAGCGCTTGTCAGAAGAAAAAAATTGCATGCAGCACAAATGTAATAGAAAGCTTATGGCAAAAAAAGGGGGGAAAATATCCTGCCCACCAGATTGCTAAAAAAATATTCTTGATAACCAGAATCACCAGCCCCCCTCCCCCTCAAGAGTTAAATGGTCGGCCCCAAAGTGAAGAGCGTAAAATCGCACAGAAAGTTAAGTTCGCTCGTATTGCTCATGATTGAGAGTTAAACATGAAAGTCTGCGGATCTTTAGAGTGGCCGGGGGTGTTGGAAAAACAAAATTTGTGGTGTTTTGTTTAGTAGTTTGTTGAATTGATTGTTACTGATTTTAAAGTAGAAACCTAAGGTAAAACAGACATGATTTTCCATCGATTCAAATTATTATCTACATCATCTAAATCTACTTCTACCTATATCAAGTCCGTAAAAATCGCTAAGACATCACACCAACTAATATGTGGTGCTCCAAAATTTGCCTTATTTCCCAGTCTCATCAAAGCACAAAACAAAACTAACACCATTTCGACATCAGCCAAGCCTAAAACACTGATAGAATTTCGTCTTTCATGTTCTTTGATATGATTTCTTATTGCAAGCACTCTCTAGCAGAAGCAAGCCCTTCCAAGAACTAAAACATTTAAAAGTGCTCATAATTTCGAATTAGCCCCTCCTCCCTTCCCCCTCATTCGACAATGTCGAAACTAAAGCGCCGATTGGTTGACCTGGTTTGTACTATGCTTCAATTGCAGGACTCGAGGGGTGGGTCTAAAAAAAATTATGCTCTGTCGTATCGGATATGTTTGATTACAAGAGAATGCGTGACAAATACAATGATCCTAATAACTTCAATATCAAAATAGAATCTACAAACCACTGTTATTACTGTTATTTCTTTTCGGCAAATACCGGGTTATAGCATAGATTCGCGATTCGGAATTCGCGGCTGCGTTAAAATAGAACAAAGAAAAATGCTTTTTAGTTTTTAGAGACATCGTGATTGCGGTGAAACTAAGCGAGAGTGAATCGTGAATAAAATTAGTTACATCCAACTACTGTACTTGTGACTTGTGGACAACACTGTTATTGGGAGGCAAAACATTCCCCATAATCGAAGCATTTTTTTTTTTGGTTTTGAATTCCGGCCCCTATCAATCATCCCCGTCACTTGGAATCAATACAATATATATGCCAATACATCAAGTACCTACCACAGCGTTGAAGGACACCGCTGACTAGTTAATTGAGTAACGAAAACTCACCCTCCCTCTACGCCCGTGGAAAATTGTCACCCTTCTGCATGGACTGTCAGCAGAAGTAGTCTGGTAACCAGTAAATTGGCCAATAGGAAAAGGATACGTCTTCTCACTTCAGTTCTCTTAGGAAATAACCATTTTTGTCGAGTCTGCTGTCAAGTATCAAATTTTGCAAAATTCGAAGAGTTCTTTTCAAGAAGTCCTCAACACAAAATTGATTATCTATTTCATTTTTATTTTTTCAGAGTAAGCCCGCATCTCCCTATAAAACATTTTAATCTGAGACTCTTTGTGATTGTTCTTGTAATTAAATTCATTGAATAATAAGTAAGCAGCGTTCAATGGAAGCTTGAATAATTAGCCACGCTGGCACTTGAACAAATATTAAAAGCACCCGCTACCGGTATTTTAGAATCCATCAGAGTCCTTTTTACAGCTGCATCCTAGCCAACCTTCTAGCCTTATAACTATGAAAAATCAATTTAAAAACAAAAAAAGACGCACCATCTCTCCTTTTATAAGTGACGCTACCTCGCATTCACGCTTCTTTCATCGAATCAGTTTTTCACGCCTTCGCAGGCCATAAAAACCGTATTTTAACATTACCCGGGGCAACTATACAAAACAGCAAACAATGCCATGACCGGAAATTTGGCGTAGCCTGAAAAACATCCGATTACTTCGAGTCGTTTTCTCCTCTCAGCAACTGAGGGAGTAATAACGACTCGAAGTAATCGGATGAAATTCAGGCTTAAGTTTCCGTTGATGTGAAACCATTCAAGTGAAAGTTAATGTGCCCAATTTGCATACAAGCAAATAACTGAATTTTTAATACATCTTATGATACAGAATATATTATACAGAATATATTATACAGGATAAAAGGTAGCCACGTCGTCCCTAGAACTCTTTGAAAAAAAGGTAAAAGACCACTACATGTCAAAACATAGGAGAGTCGCTAGCCTGCGTAGCAGGCTAGAGAGTCGCTTTTGGGGGGCTTTATTTATGTTACACTTAATCTTTTATTTTAGTTAATTTTTGTTTTTCCTTTGTTTTTGGGTGCGGTAATGCTGGTAATGTATGCTAATGTATTTGAAACAAAAGAAAAACAAAAATTAACTGAAATAAAGAATTACCTGCAACATACACACAAGTCAAATGTAGTAATTATAAGAACTATGACAGAGGAAACTGAGGAAGTTGAAACTACTTTGAAAAATTTAATGACACCGATAAAATCTCTAAAAACGCGGCTAGGTTAATAAGAGCTGTAAAAACAGTAAGATTAAGAACAAAGCTAAAAAGGCCGCCGTCTATCGGCAAGGCTAGCTCATTCTCTTTCCTAAACTCCAGCCTTTAAGTCTACTCTCAAAAATCACATATCTTACGAAGTGTTGTACGGTATGCACCGTTTTTGTCTGATAAATTAGCGCCCAGCCTTGAATAAGTGCCCACCCCAATCCACAACCCCGCCCCCTACCCACAACAACAACAACAACAACAAACAAACAAAGTGAAGTGGTCTGGACAAGAAGAGTTGAATGTGATTTCTTTTCTGCCACATCTGCTTCTCGTCATTTCATCTCACCCATTTGCAGCTTGCAGATGTTACGCTGTGAGAACTCTACCCACACGTCAGAGCACCCCGAAGAGTCAGCTCGCAGGCTAGATGTTAGTTTGAAAAATACCCGGGGGTTACTCGAGGGAATTCTTGGTGGGGGTGTGCTACCCGTTGCCCAAATCCTGACCCTATTTCAGACCAAAAAATGTAATTTTCCACTCCCGTTTTCAGACCAGACCTTTAAAATCCATACCCATTTTCACACCTGGCCTTTAGGCAGAAATTCTGAGCTCTATTTCGAATTCGCATATTTCTCTTTCTTTCTTACTCATTTGGAATTAAAACGATAAATACCTTTCTACACTCTCGTAGTTCCCTCGAAAACAATACCCAATTCCAGACCGTTTTCAGACCAAAACGGTGCAGAAAGCCTACCTGATGGGGCGGCACATACCTATATAGCTTATATAAGGGAGTACCCCAAGAGAGAAACACTAACTTCTGTATGCAAATGAAGCGAGTTAGGATCATACAATAAGATCTCTTGTGTTAAGCAACGTAGCAAAATGAACAAGGAAGTTTTTTTTAGGGCAAAGGGCCAGGGTTAAGGGTTCAAAGACCTCGTTAGCCTGCATAACACAACAGGCGCTTTATAAGCCAAGCGAGGCGAACGCAGCGTTTTGCGAAAAAACACAGACGAGACATAACTTCCTAGCACACATTAATTTGTTAGCTCCTCACACTACACACATTTCTGAGGATTTTTTTATTTCAACAACAGAAATTTCTGAATAAAGTACAGTAGAACCCCATTATCCCGAACTGTGAATGGAAACGAAAAGCAGTTTTCCAGTTAGCAGTTCGATTTATCAGGGTCGATTGAATATTCAATTATACAACAAGAAGAGCCAATGGGATGGCATCCCAGTGGGGCACTTGATTTTAACCCCAATTTTGATAGAGGGAAAGGAAATTTAGTTCGCTTTGAGTTATATGAGTTCGAGTAAACCGAGTAAACTTAAAGAGTGTGGTGAAATCCGAGGGAAATGGGACTTGGTTCGAGTTAGCTAGAGGGGAATGCGAGTTATCTGAGTAATTTGAGTTATCGAGGTTCTGCCGTCACTGTACCGTACAGACAACGGGGAACAAGCTATTTCACATGCTATTTAATGTGTAATTAAGATGGAAAGTTAATGAGATTTTACTCTTCGTCGATAATCTCTTGCATGGTTGGTCTCATGCTCGGAGTCTTCTGAAGGCATCTCCGTACCAGGCCCCTAAACTCAGTGTTCGTCACAAGCGAGACTTGTACTTCACGCCTACTAGAATCTGGAAGTTCCCAGATGCACATTTCACATAGAAGAACACCAAAGCTGTAAACATCAATCTGGCGTCAAAAGAAAATGATATGAAAATTACATGTAATATAAAGTTCTATGGGTGTTTGAATTCTCTGCTACCACGTAAATTAAGCCAGAATAAATATTTTTTGCCAGGTTACACGGACGAGAAAAGCTGCTGGGTCAAGTTCATGTCGGTATTCTTAATCATTAAGTTTTGATGCTTGTTCGCCGTGTCGAGCCGCACTTGTTGACTCGTTTTGACAGAGGTTACGTTTTCTATGGAAAAACAATCAAACAAAAACAAAAGCAGGCTTGGCCGCAAAACGTTATCCAACCACATAATAACAACCGCTTGTTGGCATCACGACTTTAACTTACAGACGGGGGCGGCGGAGGGGTTGGGGGTGGTACTTCCTATAATGGCTTATAGGGAGTCCCCCCACCCCCCGAAAGGGGTACCGGCGTTTTTAGGCTTCATGTGTGTGAAAGGAAAGGGATTTCACTAGTTCAAGTATATGAAAGGGTAAGGAAATCAGTCATTTCGGTCCAAATTGACTGTAATATATAGAAGAAGTACCTAAAGAGCTAACAAGTGATTTTTCTCCATTGTATAAAACTGTAACTGCCTACGGCTATTTCATTCCAGAAATCATTCGTCCTTAAAAGTCTTTGACGAGTGTTCTAGCACGTTGTATGTATTGGTATGCCAGTTTTGTTTTCCATTGGCCTATAGCTACTTTAATTTATGCACTCAACAAAAGTTTCAGATATCAATAATGGTTTGAAGGAAGAATAGCTGAATAGCTCTCATTAGTGTTCTTTTGCATGCATCAGGTATAAAGTAGTTTACATTACAACCAGGCAAAAAAAGATCACCGACCTTTGGATGATTACTACCCCACCTGGGCCCAGTTGTTCGAAGGACGATTAGCGCTTAACCCAGGTTTCTTGTTCTTTGGTTCGAAAGACGCGTGAATCCAATCATCAACTTGTTGACAGAAAAAATTAAACTGAATTTACTTTTTAAGCTTTCATCATGATCTGAATTCAAATTTCGCGCTAACCTTGGTTATCCGCTAAACTCAGCGTTTAACAACCCGGCCCTGGTGTTTACAAGGTGTTACTTAGACAGCCTTGAATCCTTTATTTTTTCAATGAGAACTAACCTTGACTGTTTGCTGTGGTGTAAGCGCTTCAGGTGCGCTGTAAATCATAGCTCCAGGAGCCACTGTCATGTTCTGTTAGCAGTGCCATAATCTGACACTTTGCCTCTCCATTGGTCACCCTGTCGCCATAGCAACACATTAACACTGCTGATATCCCGGTGAATGATGGGTACTGGTTTTTTATGATGCAGATAGTTAGGTCCACGAGCTACGTCCAGAGAAATAGTTTGTATTTCTCTTTCAGATAGTTGCCGCTGCTCTAGCAGAGTCCTCAAATTGTTTTCCATGAGCTCGGTTACAAACAGAGGGCTTTCTTCGTCATTTGTGGCCCCGATAAACTGTAGTAAATGAGGGTGATGACACTTTGAAGCAATCTCCATTTCTCTATTAAAGAGGCGTATGTTATGTGGAGAGAGAATCAAATCATGGATTTGTTTAACTGCTACAGCCCACCCACAATATACTCCTTCATAAACACTTCCCCAACCTCCCCTCCCAAGGCATTTGTCTGTCATCTGAATTTCGCGGCGAGCAATGATCCAGTCACAATATCTCTCAAATGCCTTTGTGAATTTTCTTCTCGTTGCTGTATTTTTCTTAACTGCCTTTGTGAATTTTCTTCTCGTTGCTGCATCTCTCTCAACTGCCTTTGTGAATTTTCTTCTCGTTGCTGCATTTACCTCAACTGCCTTTGTGAATTTTCTTCTCGTTGTTGCATCTCTCTCAACTGCCTTTGTGAATTTTCTTCTCGTTGCTGCATCTCTCTCAACTGCCTTTGTGAATTTTCTTCTCGTTGCTGCATCTCTCTCAACTGCCTTTGTGAATTTTCTTCTCGTTGCTGCATCTCCCTCAACTGCCTTTGTGAATTTCCTTCTCGTTGCTGCATCTCTCTCAACTGCCTTTGTGAATTTTCTTCTCGTTGCTGCATCTCTCTCAACTGCCTTTGTGAATTTTCTTCTCGTTGCTGTATCTCTCTCAACTGCCTTTGTGAATTTTCTTCTCGTTCCTGCATTTCTCTTAACTGCCTTTGAGAATTTTCCTCTCGTTCCTGCATTTCCCATAACTGCCTTTGAGAGTTTTCTTCGCGTTGTTGCATTTCCCTTAACTGCCTTTGAGAATTCTCTTCGCGTTGCCTCATCTTCCTCATCTGCTCTGGCCAGTTTCCCTCCTGTTTCTGCAGTTCCCGTAATTGCCTTTTTAGATTTTCCTCTCGTAGATCTTGCATTTTCAATTGTGCTGCAAAGAGTTATAAGCGCAAAAAGTGTGATTCCTCTAAACACCGAATTATTATAACAATGCTATATTCGTCTCTAGTTTGAACCAAAATTTGGATCCGTTTCTAGCTAAATCTCACTGTTTTTCCATATTAATTTATAGAGTCGGTAACTGTGCTCACATTGTGGGTGGCTCCTCCTAAAATGTGCAGAGAATTTCA
Organism: Porites lobata; assembly: GCA_942486035.1. Classification (NCBI taxonomy): domain Eukaryota; kingdom Metazoa; phylum Cnidaria; class Anthozoa; order Scleractinia; family Poritidae; genus Porites; species Porites lobata. The sequence continues at coordinate 163,137 of CALNXK010000454.1, read as the reverse complement.
AACGCAACAACAATTATTCGCGGTCTGTTCCCTTAACGTTTGTGATCTGTTCTCTTCAGAACTTGCTAAGTTTACTTTTCTATTTAAGACTACAACTTTTTGTTATACGTAAGTTTAAGGGGCACAATATTAGTTTACCTAGACATACCCTTCGCCTCTCCTTTCTATTTACCATGTGATTTAATTTAAGTGTTGTAATATTGTATCTTGCCTTTACATTCTTTGTAAATTTAATGGTTACTTAATTTTTAACCTTACATGTATATTTAATTCTGTATTTCCATTTGCTAAGGTTTGGAGAAACAACTGATAACTAATGAAATTTGCTAAGTTTTATCACCCAGTCTTACCTTTGATAGAAACAGGCAGCTGTAAACTTCTGAAATTAGCCAGTTCCATTATTGGACCATCATTAACGAAAATTTTTAATAGCTGTATAGAAACAGAAACCTTTCCAGATGAATGGAAAATCGCCAAGGTGACTCCTATCTTTAAAAAGGATCAAAATCTGACCTGAATAACTATAGACCAATTTCTGTATTGCCAATTGTCTCAAAGCTATTCGAGAAAATTATCTATCAACAACTCTACGATTACCTAGATAAAAACAAACATTTGAATACTTATCAATCCGGCTTTCGATCGCTCCATAGCACCATGACGGCGCTACTTGAATCAACGAACAACTGGTCTATTAACATAGATAACGGCCTTTTAAATGGTGTGGTATATATCGATCTTAAAAAGGCTTTTGACACCATTGACCATGCAATTTTGTTACATAAACTTGCAAACTATGGACTTGATCTGGGTTCCCTACGATTCTTTGCCTCCTGCCTAGGTAACAGGAGTCAGAAATGTTATGTTAATGGCGTATTGTCCAGTGCAAGCGAACTAAGATGCGGAGTCCCACAGGGTAGTATTCTCGGTCCTTTGTTCTTCTTAATCTATATAAACGATCTTCCAAACTGCCTTAATTCAGCATGCGCTAAAATGTTCGCAGATGATACAACTATTACCATTTCTGGTTCCTCTCTAGCTGACCTTGAACAAGAGACTAACTTAGAACTACTGAACCTTCACTGTTGGCTAAAAGCCAATAAGCTTAGTCTTAATGTTGCGAAAACCGAGTTTATGGTTATTGGCTCTCGCCAGAAACTTCTCGCGGAAAGCCATAACGAAATAAACATCAAACTAGAAGACCAAGTTATCAGCAATGTTGATCACGCAAAATCATTAGGTCTCATTATTGACAATCGGCTTTCCTGGTCTAATCATGTTAACGAATTGTGTAAGAAGGTAACTTCGGCTATAGGTGCCCTTAGACGTATTAGGCCCCTTATCTCCCAATCTACTGCGGTACTAGTCTATAACTCCTTAATTCAACCTCACTTTGATTACTGTAGCCTTGTTTGGGATGGCTTAAGTGATCAACTGAGTGACAAATTACAAAAGTTACAGAACCGTGCAGCTAGAGTAATTTTAAAGGCCAACTATGGGACTAGCTCGAGCCTGCTTCTTGATATACTCAAATGGGACAAATTAGTTATAAGGAGAAAGAAGCATAAAGCAATAATGATGTTTAAATCTCTAAATGCACAAGCTCCAGTGTACTTGCAGAACCTATTTCACGAACGAAGCACAGACTATGATTTGCGCAATTCCTTTCATAAATTGACGTTGCCCAGGCCGCGTACTAACTACTTGAAACGAAGTTTCAGTTACAGCGGTGCTTTGTTGTGGAACTCTTTACCCGAAAATGTGAGAGAAACTAAATCAGACAGGAAATTTAAAGAGCAAATCAAACATGTATTTGAGTCGTCGGACTCTCACTCGGCAGTCTTGTAAAACAGTATGTCGATAGTTTTTAGTCTAATTAATTGTGATTAGATTTTTACTCTATTATTACTGAAGATTTTACCGAGTTTTTAAATAAATAATCTACCTACCTACCTACCTAGCTCATCAATAAAGAATTGAATATCATCTGGATTAGCATCTTTAAGATGGATGGTTACACTGGGTAGGTTTCTAGCGAAGGGATGCATGTATTGTAATCTGCTTATGGTAACTGATGTATTGGTAACATTCATTGAACTCTGAGCCATAATGTCAAACTGAAACAGATTAAGACCAGTTATATTGACTTTCCACAGGAACCTATAGTCAGTAGACCATGAGATTCAGATAATCCTAATTTTACTAAAATTTGCTGATCCCCAGTCTAGAGAATCCTGCGCTTTTTTTTTTGGCACAGAGGCGAGCGCCAAACGCGAGTGACTGATGACAAAGCGCAAGGACCATGGGACCTTCCTTTGCGCGTTTTCGTTGAGAGAGAGACGTTTGGTACAAGGCAGGGAACCTTTGAAATGGGCCTATACACCAGGTAACGCCCACAAAGAAAACAAAGACAATCAAGATAGAGCCTAGGAAAATAAAATTAAGGCGCAAAACAAAGATAAGTTACACAGTTTCGTACCCACGTAAACCCATATTTTATAGAAGCCTTTTACAATTTGATAAGGTTATACAATACGAGGATATGAAAATGTCCTAAAACAGGAGCCCGTCACCAGGATTCTGGCTAAAATGACTTTAACTACACTTTCAGAGAGCTAAAAAAGGTTGAAAACGACGAAGTTTTGACGTTTTTAACTCTCTTACATCGATTTTGTCATGAGAGAATGAGCTGATTTTATGAGATTAATATTTTAGCGCATTATTTTATATTGACTTTAGATGTTTAAAGAAATAGATAAAGTCATGACGCAAAAGTTTTCGAGAACCCCAAGGACCGGCAGATTATGACGAGAAGGTGTGGTCGGTGGAACACGATTTTCCTTCGAACTTTTCTAATCAAAGAACAGTATTTTATTTAGTTTTTCCATGGCCTTTTTTGACTAAACCGTGCTCATGGGGATATGTCTGAAAAACAACCTCGTTCCAGGGCTCCCTCCTACTTGTAAGAGAAAGCCCTACGAACGAGTTTGCTTGAGAAAAGTTAGCCTGTTCCAGGCGTTCAGATAGTAAAGCGCGGGAGAAAAATTCACGAAAGAAAAAAAAAAACGAGGGGATACTAGAGGGGAAGGGGAGAGAACGCCTGTAAACATTCCCTTACAGAGCTCTTTCCACCCTTAATTGACCGCCGACCGCGTAACTGTGACATGAACTACAAAGACGCGACCCATAAGCTCATGATAGTGTGAAACGTGACCTTTGAGTTAGCTTTCAATAAACAACATCAGAGGTTTTCCTTCTTTTAACTAAGCAAATCTAATTTCTGTCGCTCCGAGTCTAACATTTAGACGGTCAGTCGGCAATAAGGAGGTGTACTGGAATCCAGTATACCGGAACGACCCTTTGTTAACAATGTTTACAGGCGTTCTCTCGCTCTCGCCCCCCCCCTCCCCCCGTTCCACCCCCGCCCCATTTTTCCGATGTACAACTTAACTCGCTCCCCACTTACCGCCGCGCTCTACTATCTGAACGCCTGGAACAGGCTATTGAAAAGTCTTGTCCCCTGCAAATGATGACTGTTCAAGTGGGACGAGTTTTCCTTATTTTTTTAAATTAAATATTTACCTAATATCGTAAACCGACTATCCCCCCCCCACCACCTTCTCAAATAAGCCTCCTTTCTAAAAAGCCCCCTTTCCAGGGAAAGGAGGTTAATAAAACCGCCGCCGCTCTTTTAAGCCTGTCTTCTCTCCCTTCGCCCTTATCATTTTACATAAAACTTCATTTGGCCGGAGGATCTGGCCGAGAGATTATTTGTTCACGCGTTAAAAGTTCTGATTTGTACCTGAGTGACCCTCAGCTGCATAACCTTCAACTTCTTGTACTTGAGTTTTCCACTTTGCATTCTAGTTCTTCCGTAGAACTGATACGATCTCAAGTAAACCTCCCCGTCTCCATTAATCCCCCCAAAAATGTATTTGAAATAAGTTTGCCCTCGGAGGTTTAATAGAGGAATTAAGGTATGATTTTTTTCAGACCAGCGCTTGAATATTTCTTAGGGTAACTTAAAGGAGCTGTGTCACGAAATTCAGCCACATTAGCAAATTACAAAATGCCAGTTAAAAAAAAGAGAAGCATAAAAATAACCGCTTAAAAATTTAAAGGAAGGTTAAAATAACATAACAGAAACAACAGATGCCACGGATGGGCAAAACTGAAGAAGATTGAAACGGATTGAAATTAGGGTTTTTGAAAACTGTTCAGCCCAACGGTTTCATGCTGCTTGCATCTTCAAAAATGATGCTCAGTAGACATATTTGTTTGTCTCGATCTCTGATTTTGTCATTTACCTGTAATTTCTTTGCTTACGTTAAGTTCCTTAGCGGCTGAGGGCGAGTAAAATTTGGCAAAATTAATCAAAATGAACTGGACTGCCATGACACAACCCCTTTAACGTGCATGACGTTCGTTTCATTTAATTTTCCCTTGCACCTTTTTTTTTGTACTTTGCCCCCCCACACCCTCCTCCCTCATGAAGTTTTCTAATCGTCCGTCCCTAAACTGAGTGTATTGATTGATTGATTGATTTTGTCAGCATCTGTTTGTGCTTGCAGATTTGTTTGATACAGAAAGTATTTAAAACTTGTTACAACTCGATCAGGGTAGTTATTAGATTGTGTACAGACTAGAGGACATTTATTTTCCGGTAGAATTAAGAATACTCTTCTCTATTGCCACTCAGCTTGTCAACAATGTAAACCTCCGAAACCTAACCAAGATGTCCTGCGTAGAAACCTCACGGTGTAGGCGATTAAAAAAAATTTATCAAAACCCCTTTTTTGCGCTTCTAACATGACAATCATTGCAGTTCGTTGTTACTCATAATAACTTTGAGGAAGTTTACTAATCTCAACATGGACTTTACGTAGAATCGTCTCTGAACTTTTTTGTCGTCACGTAAGCCGCTATGAAATGTATTTTCAAAATAAGACATTTACCGAAGTTTATCTAAGCGGTTATCAACTCCGAGCCCAATTTACTTTTGAGCACTGATTGTTAATAATTCAATAAGCGATAAATAACTTAAGCTTACAGAAAAGAATTTAAACGTGATGGCCAGCATAGTAAATAAATGAGGTTGTAAGCTTACTACTTACTTCAATATATCCTGCTTTGCTGACGCGAAACTTGAATTCGTTCTTCCACGGATACAAATGATGAAGTTCCACTGAGCCAGGTTCTAAGTCATCTTTACCTGTCCACGATACGTTTCCTGACACTTCACAAATCGTAGTTTGTAAAAAATCCATTTTAATTCCTTCAAGCTTGAGCGTCCTAAAACCAGCCATCCAAAATCGGAAGAGGAAGCGAAACAGGAAGAGAAATCGAAAGATTGGAAAGGGGATTTTACCCAGAAGGACGAAATATATCAGGTTGCAAGAACTAGACGATAGTCCACCCTCTCTTTCCATATATCGATCCATAAAGCAAAGTAGTGAGCATATCATATCATATCCTAACATATATCATATCATATCTCATATATCATATCAGGGCAACCTTTGATATTTCTTATTTTTCAATTCTTAATCCGTGAGACCAGGGAATGTCACAATTTATGCTAACATAATTTGTAATGCTGTGAAAGTTTTGAACCCAGGAGTCATTTCAAAAGTAGGTTGAGTTTGATCGTCCGGGTGAACGTAGTCCTGAACAGGACTGTTGTTGTTGACAGTGACTGACGTTTCGACAACCTGTGCGGTAGTCATCTTCAGAGTCAAAGTGAATTGTTTCACGTCAGTTGATGGTATTATACTCTGGTCATTGATCTGATTGGTCAATTACGTCGCGATGTTATTGGTCGTCTGTCAGTTAAGCAGTGATGTTATTGGCTATGAAGACTCGTAATCAGTAATTGGTGCGTTTCGATCCGTCTATTGTCATAGTTAAACAGTCGTCTATTGTTAGTCGTAGTTAGCAAAGCTAACTAACTACGACTAATACCAGGTCAGCTTTCGCGCGAAAACATGAAATCCTCACATATGAAAATGACATGTTATCCCCCCACTTGAAAAGATGTTAGCGTAAGTCAAATTGTTAGTTCTCCAGTCGTTCTCCCGTAGCAAAACTAACTACGGGAGAACGACTGGAGAACTAACAATTTGACTTACGCTAACATCTTTTCAAGCGAGGGGATAACATGTCATTTTCATATGTGAGGATTTCATGTTTTCGCGCGAAAGCTGACCTGGTATTTCTTTGTTGTTTACATAATATATTTATCATACCCAAAGGCAAGTTGTTACACTGCGCATGCGCATGGTGTATTCATTCTTGATCCCATTGTCCCCTGCGTACCTACGCTTGTCTCCCTGGGTCTGCTCCTGTAAGGCCGATTAGTGTTAATCCAGGATTAAAATTTTCAGTGGCACGTTTTTGTATTTTACCTTCCAAAGTATTGCTGTATCTAACTCGGAGGAAAGGCTCATCAGTATGTTGTAAGCTCCAGTTGCATGCTCGTAGACAAGAAAACTTTGCGTCAAATTAAGTCTAATCGATATATCCTGGGTTAAACTTAACCATCCTTCGACGAACCAAAACCTGGTGGTTAAATATGTGCAGAAGAGCACCTGAGTCGAGAATTTATTTTGTCGAGTAGCCTCAACATTTTCACCACTGAAAACAAGAAATGGTGACCATGAAAATGTTGTGAAGCAGCTTAACCAAGTTCAAACTCTTCACCACATATCACAATCACGTTGTGAGAGGGGGACAGTTAAAAATCGAATAATTTCAAGCCGGCTCTCACATGTACAACACCAAGCGTCTGTTTCTCAAAACTCCCGAAAACATTTTGAAGTACACAAACTTTATTGGCAGAAATGTGATTTTAAATTTTCACAAGATCGATATTTATTTACTTTTCACAAAAACTCTCAAGGATCGGCCATTCGCCCCAGCTGCGGCAGTCATATTTCTCATGACTTGAAAAAAAATATATATGAAAACTTCAAACGAAAGTTATTAAGGGGCATAGTTAATGTCATAAAAAACAAGTCCTTTACAAAGACGACAAATAGGTAACTTTCTTTACGATGAAATTCTTAACTATCAGGTAGAAGGAGACACTAATTCTTAAAACGAAAGCCGATTGCCTATCGTGCTATTCTTTAAAAGGTACTTTTTAGTTTCAGAAGCACTATAAATTGCTCCAAACCTTACTCTGACGTACAATGACATGTTCCTCGACATATTTAAAATATCCCTTGGCAGTTTTGGCTCAAACTCCTGCTGCATACATTTTGATGTATTGCAATGCATTTTCGACGATTTTTACTGCTGTTCGTTGCTTTCAACTCAGGAAAAAGGTATTGAGATTGGACGCTACCTCGTATCAGAGCTCAGATAGAACTGTCCAGCACCTTTGTTTATGACTAAAAAATGAGCACGAAGGCAGTTCTACGAAGAATTCGCACCTCACCCAGCGGAGATGAACGACAATGATGCCTAATTACCTAAATACCTAATTACCACAAAAGATGATTGGTGATTGATATCATCTCATAAGAAGATGAAGCATGATCATCCGGGTGAACGTAGTCCTTTCATTGACTCTGAAGATGACTACTGAACACATCAGGTTTTCAAAACGTCAGTCACTATAAACAACAGTCCTATTCAGAACTACGCTCAAACAGGCGATCTTGCTCCACCTAATTACAAATTGTTTTCTTTACTAAATGTGCTTACTATATGTTTTTCGTACAGTATACTTAATAACAAATACCTAATTACCACGCAATACTACGAAAATTGGAAATTTATCTGTGCAGTTATTTACTACAAATATCAAACTACTACAGTTATATATAAATTGTATTCTTCACTAAAGTTACCTCACGGTAATACCGTGTTTTTAAGTACTAGCTCTTTACTACAAATACCTGACTTCACGGAAATTGCATTCCTCAATACAAGTTATCAAAATTCCTAATTGCATTTGTCAATGCAACAAGCTAAGAGCTATGTAAGCCCTCACGTATATAGTCACCTTTATCAGACTATTAGAACCGGAATTACTTAAACCTAATTTACGTTATCCAGACATTCAGCAAAAAAAATTCAGAGAAAACTGTTGTTATTTTTCCTATTTTTTTCAGCAGAATGTTCTTACAAATTG
>CALNXK010000454.1:92500-150000 GCA_942486035.1 Porites lobata | reverse complement strand
TTATCCGGTGGATAGCACTATCCACCGGGTAAATCACTATCCGATGGATAAGTATTGGGGAAACTAATTACACTATCCACTGGATAGAGATTTATCCGGTGGATAGCACTATCCACCGGGTAAATCACTATCCGATGGATAAGTATTGGGGAAACTAATTACACTATCCACTGGATAGAGATTTATCCGGTGGATAGCGCTATCCAGCCTTTGAACAACCGAGGCCTGAAGAAAAATGTAACATAATTACATGAACTCGTAATGTAAAAACCTTTAATGCAAAATGCAAAAACGTTTTAACGCAAATTGTAACAACGTTTTATTAAACTGGAGATGCGACAATGTAAAATATAAAAACTAAATTCTTCAGCTACATATATAAAAAAAAAGTCAAAGTAAAAACTTAGTCACTTCTATAGCGATAAAAGTTACATGCACTGGAAAAGTGGCTAAGAGAAACTTTTTATGTTGCATTCCTTATTGCAAGGCACATAAGAGGTGTCTAAAAACAGACATTTATGTCCTTTTACGCAGACTGAAAAAAAAAACGAATCGTGAATATATATCCTATCCTGCAGTGAAGGAGGACATTTCACTTTAGGGGAGGGGTAGGTGGGCAGTTTCCCAGAGACGTATAATGATCCGATAAATCTTAGTCAAAACTTAGTAATCCGGGATTATATACCGGCTGTGTTTTGACCAAAATCTAAAGCCATGAAATGTCACGTTAACTATAAGCACAAGCATGTAGGAAGAAGCGTGATATACCGTATAAAAAAGGCCGCAGTGTTTCTTAATTTTTAAGATAGAATTGTAATAGTCTGAATGGTGTAGACTAGCCCTGGCCACAAGTTGCTCAGCCAACTTTTTGGCATCTTTTGGAGCAACTTTTAGTTTTTGGGGCAACTTGATTAAATTTTAAGCAACATAAGGCAATTAAACAGTCCTATGATACTGTTTAAGCCTTGTTATATATCCTTATAAGGACATTTCAGTTCTTTAATGTTATAATAATAGATATCATTTAACAACGTGAAAATCCAAGTTTGTGCCCCATCCCCTACCCCTCAGTCACCTAGCACCCACCCCTGCTTCTCAGTTAAACTATCCGTGGTTTGGGGTCAGCTGTTCGTGCCTTTTTCATAATGATGGCAAACATTGAATCTTCAGTAAGTTTAGAGGAACAAAATTCTAGCTCTCTAACTCTCATAACTACTATCAGCGAAGCCAAAAAGCTTGATGCAAATCTAAGTAAGCCTGAAAACGCTGCAATAGCTAGAAAACCAAAGAGAACAAAGATATTGATCTCATGAAGGAATTTCGACTCACAGCGTTCTTTTTCACACGATACTGACTGATTTATGCCACCAATACGAGTAGTAATAGTTGACACTGCAGCTGCCCCCGCTCTGTATATTGTCGGTCAATAGCATTCTTGCTCGTTGTGTAGCTCTTTGAAATATACCGATTCATAAGGAAGATTTTCACAGATATTCCATACAATAGGTGAGATAAATACAGTAAACGCAAGGGTCCATGTACAGTTCCAGGTCGATTTACACAACTTTGATCAAAACATTCTCAGTTTCGAGAATAGTTTATTCTAAACCATAAGGAAAGATTTAATTAGAAGTTGAATTTTTCGCCATTTCTCTTGCACTTTTTACATTCAGTTCATTTTATTTGCCGGAAAGGAAGCCTTAGAAATTAAAAGGACGTTCGATCAAATCACACTCGCGCATTCTAGTCTTATTTTAAACTTTATAGCGGAAGGACATTTGTGAGCAGGGAATAAGTCAGCACAGAATTTGATTGTCGGCGAATTTCTGTAATCGTCCATCGTTCTGCTAGTGAGAAGCTAGCCGTTGTTCACTCGTTGGGGCTGAGTCTTATCCCGGTCAAAGAGAGAGAAATCGTGTCCGGCAAGGTTTCCAATGAAAGATTTGTGAACTCGTGTCTGGCAAACTCTCCAAGTGTTTATATATACACAGTTATTCGCACCTTATAACTTCTTCTGCGCTTAACGAGTGTCGTTAAAATTTTGGTCCAAAACTTTCACTGAAACAACTGCTCCACAGAATGTCACTGATAACACGTAACGCAAAAGAGTGTCGAATTATGACAGCACAAGGAATGTCAAAAAATGGACCTAAGCGGTCCCTTGGGGATGTTCTGTCTTTACGTCATCCTAACCATTTCGTACTTGCGGGCGCAAACAATAGAAACCTCATCATTACCTACCGATTCCTTGCGGCCCCTGTTCAAGCAAGTCGAGATTTTTTCTATATTGACTGTATGACTGTATATTTCAACTGTAACTACTTTCCTTCATATACGCGCGAGCTACTAGAGTGCCTCCTCGGGATTTCGCCTTCTGGGCGAAATCCCTGCGGGGGCAATAATTGTCATGAACTATTTCTCGGCAATCAAGTGTAAAGTAAAGTCACTTAATTAGGTACTCTTACTGTGCAGGAAAACGGAAGACATTCCACAGTTGTACGTTTGAATGTCACCTGTAGCAGTTGTGTTTACAAACAGGGCAAAGAAGGAAGTAGTTTTGAATTGCATTATTGTGATTCACTAGCGGCCTTTGTCTTAAAAACGCGAAAATGGCTGTCACTCATGTCATTTTGATTTTACTTAAGGAGCAACTTTTTGTAAAATTCAAGCAACTTCGGGCAACTTTTTCGAAATTTTGGAGCAACTTGTGGTTAGGGCTAGTGTAGACTACCATTTGTACCGAGTGTTTTTGTAATCCTCGAATAAACGCCGCATTCCTCTGGTTGTGTGCGGCGATTATTCGAGAACAGCGTTAAATGAACGTTTTTTCCAGGGCAGCGTTTACATGTAATCGACTAAACACGATAAGCCTATTGAAAGAACAGGACGTATAAAAGGGGTAAAAATAGTTTTTCTTAGACCCATCTCGTTTGGTAAGCTTGATTGCTCGATTATTTACCCTTCCGAAAGTGTGCAAAGAAATATTCAAAGATTTTTCGATTCAACAAAGCGCAATAATTTTTGCATCGAACACCTTGATATGGCGGGTCTCGTGACAATCCTTAAAAAGGAGGCTTACACGCTCACGCTTGCCAGGTTTTCTTTTTCTTAACAGCTTTATTTGTTACATTTTGCTTAAGAGTTTGTAACATTTCGCGCAAAAACGTTAGTACGTTTTGCGCTACAAATTTGTTACACTTTGCGTTATGTAATTCCTACATTTTGTTAAGAAAGCTGTTTTAAAATGCTTAATGTCATTACATTTTTCGTTAATTCTATCAATTATAATACTTTGCGGCGTAACAGACGCGGAAAGGCCGAAAGTAGACCAAATTTAAAGCGTTCAGAACGCGATTTTGTTTAACACCGTTTATATTAAACGGTGCTTTTATAACTGGCTCATCATTGTGTCTGAAAATTTCACTTAAAACTTTTAATAATTACAGCCCCGTTACCCTTGCACATGAACAGAGGTTTAACCATATGTCTTTAAATTCAAAAATCAAAACCTTCAGACTATTTAACTTCCCACACCAACAGCTTGGGCTGCCTATATCATTGCCTGACTACCTGTACAGGTTTAACCATTATGCCTTCAAATTCAAAAACCAAAACCAAAACTAACTAGTCACACCATAAGCTTGGGCTGCCTGTATCCATACATATGTACGGGTTTAACCATATGCCTTAAAATTCAAAAGCCAAAACCAAACTCACTACTGACACCATAAGCTTGGGCTGCCTGTATCATTGTCTGACTGCCTGTACGGGTTTAACCACCAAACTAACTCCTGAACTCTCCCATAAGCTTGGTCTACCTGTATTTATACACTACATGACGTACATGCAGCTAGAGGTTCAAGCTTGTGCCTCTTTGTTCCACAACTACAATCAGAAAAAGTATTGGAAATTACATTTCAAACTCATAGTCTTACCTTTGATAGAGGCGGGCATCTTTTCCATAAAAAGCTGAAGCTCATTTGGATCAGCATCTCTTACTTGAACAGTGTGTCTATTTAAATCAAAACGATTCCAATTCACTAGTTCACTAATTGTAACTGCATTCTTGGTGACCTTCATTGTAGATTCAGGAATGATACAAAACTGAAACAGTAAGGAGAGATAATGATATAAATTAAGTTTTACAGTCAAACCTGTATTAAGCGGTCATCCATGGGAATGGCTTACTCAATCGCTTAATACAGGTTGACGGCCGGTTTGCAAACCAAAGAATTAGTCATGGAAATGAAGGTGGTGAAAGAGCGAAATATCCATCCCATGACAAATTGACCTCAAACTGTTAGTAGCCTTCTTGTGCCAAAATAAAGAAAGTAAAAGCAGACTTGTCAAGTCTCACGACTTTGTCATGAGTCTCACGATTTTAGGACCTGTCTCACACTTTCACGAGTTGGCAACTGATTTCTCACGCTTTCTCGAAAAGTCAAACTCCAAGCAATTTTGGATCTGTAGGGTCGTTTCTAAGTTAGATATCAATAGAAAGCCAGCTCAACTCAAAGAAAACTGTAATAGAATGTAATCAAACGCGACTATTCTTTTAGCCTACCGCGCAACTTGCCGCTGCCACCAAATGTACAGACTTACTGTTTCTCTTGTTTCAAGATGGCGCCAATAAAACATACAAATTACAAAAACTAAATCGTAAAACTGATCGTGATGTTTACTGTTCCAGCTTTAAAGTGATATAGTGATTTCCAAAACCCATAATCTCCACTGAACGTCCTTCCACTAGGACATTTGGGACACCTCACGACGTTTTAGCCATTTCTTACTACTTTTCCCAGCTCTAGGTTCAGAATCTCACATTTTTTGCTTTTCGGGGCTTGGTAAGTCTGTAAAAGATCACTAAACGCCCTATACAGTGTATCCTTTTGCACTGGTATTGCACATCTTGTCTAAGGGACAGTTTAATGAAGGGAAAGACAATAACAAATTACTCATTGGGACCTCGAAAACAGGTGACCACGTCTGTTCAATAGAGGTAACTGCTAAATACAGATCAGTTTTTACAATAATCAAGGGAAGCTATTTCAGGACTTTGGTCACCGCTTAATACAGGTTTGACTGGGTTAATTATAGAGGCAGTTACAGTAAACATCCGCTAATAAGAACCTTTGGATTAAGAACCTCTTGGCAGACAATTGCCACTTAATACCCATAAATACAAGAACCTGTTTAGCCAAGCAAAATCAAGTAGCTTCTTATATGTGGGTTACACTTAAATTATGACAAACAATTTAACAAAGGAGTGTAACTTTGAGTTGTAAATTTAAATACAACAAAAACATACTGTACTATAAAACTATATATAAATTCGGTAATCAGTTTTGTTAGGGTTATAATAACACAATTGTGAATAAATAAAAAGCTTATTTATTTTTCTGGTAATCGACAATCTATTATTTCCTTCATAAAAATTAACAACTTACTTAGCCTAAATTGCCAATAAGAACGGCTTGGAAACTAAAATTTCGAGGACGTTTTTGGACTTTTTACATTTAGGGCATGAATTTTTCGTCATTTCAGGCCATGGAACCTAAAAATGAGCCTAGCTAGCTGTAAAAAGGGGCAATACGGAGGCAATACGTCCTAGCCGGCATGATCACATGCTGTTTAGGGGAAATTCCCTCATCCATGTCAGGAAATTCTGTATTTTAAAGCCTCCCCTAGGGCATGACTCAGCAATTGAGGACATTTCTGCTATGTTTTCATTGTTGGTTAGCATGTAAAGATTTTTCGCATGCCTATCGTCAATGATTTGCTCACTGGTAATAGACGGGGTGGCCCCAGAGTGGTTTTGCATTGAAATTGGCATGCAACAGAATTTCGCATGCCCTGTAAGCATAATTTGAGGTTCTATGACCTTCTCACCCAGGCCGCGAGAAGCCTAGGTTCTAGTAATAAGTAATTCATACCCAGCAAAATCTCCGGCATGCCGGGCATGCCAAATTTTCTGACATGCCCGGCATGCTAAATTCTCTGGAATGCCGGGCCTGCCATAATCTGGGTCATGCCGGGCATGCCAAAATTGGTCTCTGGCATGCTCTCAACGCACAGGTTATAATTCCTTGAATCTACAGATATTTTAAGCCTGGCTAAAAACAAAAAAGAAAACTAAACAGATCACAGTGCTTATCTTTTGATGTACGGTTACACGATGACGTCATTGCTATTCCTTTCATTTTCATAGATTTGGTTGTCCCCAGGCCAGAGAACTTTAAATAACAAAAGCTCTAATTTTCACATTCAAGTAAAACCCTGAAGGATTCGTCCGTAGTAATAAAACAGCGTCATCGTGGAGATGACCTGTTGGGGGATTGTAAAAACTCCTCACCCCTTTTAATGAGTCTTTAATAGGATTCCTATTTCACATTGCGAATAAAATGGAATTGACTGAAATCAGTAAAAAGAGAGACAGAGACCATTTTCATTGTATAATAAAATGCATCTATGTTCCATGAAAGCTTTTAAAAATACAAGGTTACAGAATATCTTTCAAAGTTCATTACAAACTGAGCTAAGCCCCCAAATCACTGTTCATTATTCAGTAAATTATGATGTTTGACAAAGCAATGTGCTTGAATATAACGTTGCAATTACAAATCTCTCTAACGCAATTTTCCCTACGTTAGAAAAGCTGTTAGAAAGTCTGAGTTCCTCTTTCTTGTTTTGTAGGCTTGCCAGGGATTAATGTTTTTGTGTCATTACCAGTGTCTGTGTTCTTTCTTTTTAACTCAAAGTAAGTCAGTAATAACTGACAGTATCAAAGAATTGCTCTCTAGAAAAGTAATTATCTCCTCGTCATGTCTGGAAGTTACCTGTAACAAAAAAGAAATGGAATGTTAACACATGCAAGGGCAATATGAGAAAAAAGAAAAAGAACATGTAGAGCTCAGCTTCTCTTAACATATTTTCATACTGGCTTGTTGAGTCTGTTAAAGGTCGCAACTGCTTTTATTGTCTGAGGCTAATTTCACAAGAGTGTGCAATTGAGATAAATGCATGGTAAATAAAGTGAAAGAAACGTGGTTTCACATTAGCCAATTTACATTGCGTTGTTCGATGATGTTTACACGCTCTTCTACTGCGAAATAAACCTTTGCATTTGGATTTGCAACATTCTCGTCCCCAGAGCCGCTTGGCCCTCTTAACCGTCGGAGACTGAGCACGAGGGCCTCAGTCTCCGACGGTTAAGAGGGCCAAGCGGCTCTGGGGACGAGAATGGATTTGCAAGTCAAGATTATACCGAGTTTGACTGGCTTAATTGAACAACAGTTTCATTTTTAAGCAGGTAAAGGTGTAGACCCATATAAAGCCGAAATATGTAAAAAACTCAGCGAAAACTTTTTCGCATCTTTTTGTGGCGATATTCTCCCACGGCCCGTCAACTGATTAGGGATGGGAAGAAAAAATAAATTAGGACCAAAGGTTAAAGCCTGTCCGTTTACACCATTTGGTATGTTACCTAGAGTTCTAATAAATAGGTCATAAAATAGGATTTAACGAGAGCGAATTTGTTTCTCAATCGGTGTATAAAAAAGTGAAGCTATCAAATGAGAAGTTTATAGAGTATCAAAATTATTAAAGTAAAAGCTCATATAATTAGGAAAATTCCTATACGAAAACAATGCTAGTGACATTAAATTGATCAGATAAAATTCTGAGAAAATATGTCGAATAAAAGCCTCATTGTTTGCTTTTGTTTTTGCGTAAAGGTAAATTTTTCGGCCCACAAAGCAAAGTTGAAAAAGCGACTAAATCTTAGTTTTTTACATTGAACATGTTTATTAGCTTAGTTTTCGTCCGTTTTAAAAGCTTTATAACCCAGTCATAATTTTCGGGTTAAAATAGTACAAAATCATTTCAAAAACCATGTTCATTTAAAGTAGAGCCAGCAAACGTGAACATTTTGTAATTCAAAAGTCGGACCCAGCCAGGTTGTTTAAGCTTAGAATTATTTGCATTTTAGCGTCCTATAAATTTACCAGAATCGCCTCTCAGAGGCTTACTGTAGCAAAGCATTTTGTAGTACACTCGTAGACAAGCAATGTAAGCCTTAAGTCTTTGCTTGGATGAGATGTCCAAAAGAAAAATTAGTTTTGTGGACCTAAACGCACATTCACAGACTGCTTATATTGAGTTGTTTACAACTTTGCATTGACACCTGCAGCATGTTCATTTTTATAAAGCGAAATCCAAATCTGATTTTGGCATTTGATTTACGGATATTTTATTTTGTCTCCAAAAGTGATTGCAGTATCCGTTTGATTGTCTTTCGAACAACAGTCAAACTATGCAGCAAAAATAAGTAACTTTACCAGTACAGTGAAAAAATATGACCGTAGGTGCCAAAAATAATTATACTCGAGCTATAAAATTAGATCTGACTTTTTTTAGCTTTGGTTTCTTTATTTTTGAGGTTTTCTCTAGTCTTCATAGCAGCAGAAGAAGATTACAAGACATACAATCAGAAACAATCCGAAGTGAACGAGTTGACAGCCACTTATGACACTTATGCCGGAGTTCTTAGGCATGCTCAACAGTAAGATAAACTGAATGCCAAAAGACTAATTCACGGGATTTGTTCGATATTCAGGCTTTTTCTTTACCAAATTAATACTAAATTTGTACTTACAGTCTCTCGCAGAATCCATTTCTTGTCCAGCTTTCACCAACATCTCAACCATGCACCGCAGAAAAAAAAGACAAACAAATGCGAAGAGACATGACGACATCGTGACGCCACAACTGCCACGCTACAACAAACTAGATTCATCGTCATCCGAAAACACTTCTGCGGAAATTCGGCCGATTTCGTGCGTGCTCGGGGTATCTTCGGATGACGCAGATGACGTTGCTCAAAGGACTATCGTCAGCAAGGACTAAAACAGTTTGCGAGATTCGCATAGCCGACAAGAAGCGCACTGAAAAACTAAGCAAAATCTCTCTGAGAAGGCAGTCCAAATTCACCAGATCAGAACGTCTTTGCAGTATTAACGTCGTACTCTCGTACTGACTTGAACGACCTGGTAAGCTTAATTTTCACCAGTCTTTTATACTGTTGACCAGGAAACATTCCGACGCGATAAAACTTAAGCATGAATAAGTTTATACTGAGAAGATTTGTTATCTTATTGTTTAAGACGCTTTTCCGGGATCAAATTTAAATATGGACCCAGAAATGTCAGTATCGGTTTGAAATAAAAGGATTAATCTTTGATTGCAAGTTAAGTATTCTATTTTTGCATGAATAGTGTTGTTTTGTTGTGCTTTTTATTTATAAATCCAGGCTTCTGTCTTCGGTTTTGCCAGTCGATCCCGTGACACACATTGTGACAAACATGACTTTTTTTGTTATAATCTGCATTTATTGCCAGGCATGAAACCTGTCATTTCAAGCTCCCTAAGATAAATTTGGCGATTATATGTGATTCTCAGGATATGATGCTGTAGCGAACATCAAAATCAGTCTCGCTGGGCATGCCAATTTCTTGCCTGGCATGCCGGGCATGCCAAACCAACTGGCTTCACGATCTGCATGCCCGGCATGCCAAACCAGAGGAGCAAAAACTGGGAATGAATTATCAACCCGGCGAGAGATCTGGGAACTAAGTTTAGCTGGGTCAATTTTGGGCTGCGAGGGCATGAACCCATTTTTTCCATGCCTGTGAGATGTTGTTTCTAAGTACCAATGTTCCCTTGAATTTTGTCATGCCTGATATCTAAAATTTTCCCTCTCTCATTAATCCTCAGACTGGATGCGATTTTTACGCTCGCTAAGCATGTTCAACTGAAAATCATGCCCATACCCTTATTCAAAACAAAATGCTATCAAATTTTAGTTTCCAAGCCGTTTAAGGTACCCCAAATTACAAGAACTTATTTATTTGCTAGACTTCAGAAAAGAAGATTCTCATTTCTGCTGCGGGTGTTTATTGTACCGCAAAATAACAACAGAATACAACTACACCGTCCATTTAACCGAGATTTCACTAGTACCATTATAAACCGGTGCACCATCAGTTACAGCAACATTTGTTCAATACGTTCAGCTAAAAATTATTTGTCAAAACCGTAGCCTTGCAGCTCTTTAGAACCTCTAATTTGTTTGGACTCCTATATGTTGCAGCTCTTTTGTTTCGCGCTAGGGTTCCATGGTTACTTTGTTTGTTCATTGTCTTCCCAGCCAATCTCTATGAGGTTGCCCAGTATACACTAGACCACGTGGTCCCTGGCTCGTCCCCAGACCTTTAGGAAGAGGGCAACACCACATCTCCCTTAATTCCCTATACTACCATGAGCAAGCCAGGCAACATCTTCTCTCTCCTGCAGTAAATGAAAGATTACAATTTGAACAAAGGGGAATAATGAGTGGTAAGAAAACTAACTTAAGATGATAAATATTTTTATGCAAGACAGAGAACAAATCGTTATCCGACTGACTTAATAATAGCTGAAGAACAACTTTATAAGGTAGGGTAAATTTCACTTGACAATAGCGGCCATTGTCGCATCATTTCAGGTTTCATGCAATACTATTTGGTGTAAATTTTAACTTGTACAGTGTACAAGAAATGGAGCATTAAAAAGTCTTCGTTATCAAAGATTATCATAATAATACTGATCAAGAAAGTCAACAGGCTCACAGTGCAAAGCACAGAAAGTTATTAAGTGAGCTGTGAAAACAAAACAAAACAAACTTGAAGCAATAGATAAACAAATACAATGAAACCTCTATTCAGGGGACACCCTCGGGACCAAAGCAAGTGTCCCTTGAATAGAGGTTCCCCCTGATTAGAGGTTGGGCTGGGGTTTGTTAATAATTAACCAACAAAGACAGCATAGAGAAATCATTACTAGGGACTTTAAGATGCCACAACAGCGACGACAAACAAACGTCAAAAAGGCAGTAGGTTGAAATGAATAGGCAATGCAACAACTCTGCATGTGCATCACGCTTTTTGTACATTTTTTAACCATCACTGCATGACTACGACAGGAAAATGCCAAATTTTACGTCTTATGGAGGACCTAAAGAAGCGACGGCTAAATTATCTTTCTCTTCCTCAGGGGTGTAACTAGGGTGTGGTCCTGGGGTGCCTGTGACGCCCCCTTTACGAGATAATTGTTTTATGTCCCTATAATTCAGGTGGCCAAAACGCGCGAATCTGAAGAATCAACATGCGCGATGTTATTGGTCGTCTGTCAGTTAAGCCGTGATGTTATTGGCTATGAAGACTCGTAATCAAAGATTGGTGCGTTTCCATCCGTCTGTTGTCACAGTTAAACAGTCGTCTATTGTTAGTCAAATTGTCAGTTCTCCGGTTGTTCTCTCGTAGTTAGTTTTGCTTGATCTCGTCAGTAAGTCGTTTGTACGGCGCTGGTAACTGTTGGGTACGATTCAGTGGCGTTTGTTCTAAGTTAGTAAACCAGCTTTCTAAAATAAGACGTTGGTAGTAGTCTGTAGAATACGTTATACATCTTCATAGCCAATAACATCACGGCTTAACTGACAGACGACCAATAACATCGCGACATAATTGACCAATCAGATCAATGACCAGAGTATAATACCATCAACTGACGTGATACAATTCACTTTGACTCTGAAGATGACTACCGCACAGGTTGTCGAAACGTCAGTCACTGTATTACCATTTCTGTATTACCATTTCTGTACGTAACAGTCCTATTCAGGACTACGTTCACCCGGACGATCAAACTCAACCTTTTTAAATATGATTCTTACGAATTCGGCTCAAAAACTCAAAAAGGCTTCGCTTACATTTAACAAAGTAAATGAGTTGGAGTAATCGCGATAGAGACTGCAAGAATGGAAATTCACTTTTTAAGCGACGTTTTTGTGGGTGGCCGTCACCGTCGTGGTATATTAAACTCCCTATTGTTTTATTTATTTTGTTTTTATTTTCTATTTTTATATAATTTAATTTTACTTTTTTTAATAGGTAACACCTGTACAGAAATGGTAATACTGAATAAACTTGTGTTGGTTATTGCTATAATTATCTGTTGAATTCACTCAAGTGCATTTCATTGATTTATGTGAGATAGTTCAGTTTGTGAAAGCTTCGATTTTTTTATTAGTGTGCACTTAAAGATATCAGCCCTCTTTGAGGTCAATGACTTTCTGAGTGCTGAGGTGTTCCCTGCGGTAATGGACGTTAAAATAAACCCAGGTTTCTGGACCCAGAAAAAGACTCCCTTTCCTCTGAGTAGAGGTCACTTGTCCCTTCAATAGAGGTAATAGATACAAAGATTATGTGCACATTTTCTGGGACCAAATTTTTTGTCCCCTGAATGGAGGTGTCCCAAAGGAAAGGATGATCAATTACACTATTTGCTCAATTTTAAAACCAACATGGATGAGATTGTTAGCATATAATATATACTGGATGGGGTAATGGCTCAACATAATTTTGATTCATTTTTAAGTCCAATATACAATTTTTGAAACCTACTAAATTTTTCTAAGTTAAATTAATATCAGAGTGCAATGAACACACTTGGGCCGGCGGCACTTTGAGATTTAAAGAGCTATCTTGTTTTTGACAGGCAACTACTGTAACTGTCCTCGTGAACATGACTTGTGATTGGCTGATTGTCAATAGGTGCAGCACTCTGGTTGAGTTTATTGCACTTTACAACAATACTGTACTATAAACAAGCTAGCCAGCACCGCAGACAATTTTAACCTTCTTTAAACCAACTATGTCTATACTATACACGATATGTTGGCTAACTGCACCACAGGCTATAAACAAGTAAAAGCAGGACTATATGTCAGCTCTAGCTCACCACTTCCCCTAGCTACTTGCAATAAACACACGAATATGATCAAAGAAAGTCCTTTGCAATTTCTTCTGACTCTAAATCGTATAAATGTAACCTCTATAAGCGTGTTTAAACAATGAAACTCTTTTTTTTGAAAAATAAACTTAAAGTCGAAGTATATCAGTATCCCAAAAGGTGTCCCCTATCCCAGTACTAACCCTGCCTAACAGGGCTTAGCTTCACCGAACAAACAGGGCAAGGCAACTATGAGAATGATATGAACCGAAACCAAAATGAAAGTACCCATAAATGAAATAGCAAAAATAACATAGGCTGCTGACTTTGGGGACCTCAAAAAATAATATTTCAGATCCCAATAACTCAAAGAGTTGATTTTCATACTCCAGGTACTGTATAGTGAAACAGTATACACATGACCTACAATCATACCCAAATTTTGGAAAAAGAGAAATCACAAAATCATACCCGTAGTGGCTTAAAAAGAGATAATGGCAAGCCAAGAAGAGGAAGTTTCTTGAAGTACTTTTGAACTAGCAGTATACATGCAGTTTGTTTTTGTAACTGCTATTTCAATTTCAACCTCAGAAACCCAAGGAAAGCTTACACAGTATCAGAACCACAGGAAGAAAAACAATCAAAAAATCTTACTTCCTGTTGACCAGCCTTAATGGCAGATTTAGATCTGGAAAAACAGCATGGAAAGGTAATTCAATGAAGAGCAGGAGGAACAATAAACTATTAGAAAAAGGGATGGAAACACCATCGTCACATGTCATCGATCTACTGACAACCATAAGCAACTGTTATTACTGGAGGAAAATACACAAACAAGGCTGTCAGTCAAGTCCCTGACAACAGAAATTATTAGTTCCTTTCCATGTACCTACCAACCTAGATCTCTCCATCTGGTCAATCTCCACAAACCTGATCATGAGTTATTAATTTTTTCTGTCTTCTCTGGCACACTTGGTTAGTGTGGTTTAACTGGAATCTTTTGCATAATTTATTCCATTTTGATAATGGCATGCAACACATACACAGGGTGCAAAGAAAATCATTTTTAAAGCTTGCTATTTGGGCAAGCTGGAGCTAGCATTTACTAGCCCAGACGTCGTTTTTTTTTAAACTTACTGACTAGCAGAAGTGATTTCACAGTTCTTCTGTTTTTAACTTGCCCGATGGGCAAGTTAAAAACAGAATGCACTAGCCCGATAGCAAAATCCACTAGCCCCGGGCTATCAGACACTACTTTCTTTGCACGCTGCATACATGTACATTTTTCGTAAGCAGTGAACATTGACCACCAAGAGGATTAGTACAGTGAAGTTTACATTTTGTATTATTTGCTGTACGCTGGAATTGGTTTTTGGTCTCTAAATAAGTTATCAAAAATGACCAAATCTCTCATCAACTCATCTTACCAGCATCTGCCAGGAGTGGATCCAGAAAATTTAGAAAAGGGTGGCTGGGACACTTGCCCACTTGCCAGCTATATAGAAACGTTTTATTGTTCTGAGAATTCTATAAAATAATACAAAACAATTTCAAGGAAAAAAGGCCTACCCCTAAATCCACCGTTACTGTTGCTTAATGTCACAGCTCCTTTGTTACTGAGAAGAAGCTGATAGGTGCCTCAATCACGGTGAGGTGAAAATTAAAACTCATTGCCCTTTGAGCAAACTGTTGCTGAAGTTTAGTAGCCACAGTAAAGCATTCATGCTGGTCAACCAACCCCAGTCCCCTTTTCTGTAGCATTTCAGATTATTCCTTATCTTGGCAAATGCTGCTAAACTCACTGGACACCCCATGTGTGGCCTCACTTGAGCCCTGGGCTATCAGATATACAGGGTGTTCCAAAAGTTTGTTCCTCTAATTTCATGCGCTATAACTTTTGATCAAAACTTCATTTTTACATGAAATTTCTAAAATATGTTTCTTACTCTATCGAGTATTTGTGTTCAGAAGTTCAGTTACCGGCATCCCCCCTTTGTTTTTTATCACACGCTGTAGCTGTTTCGGCATTAAGTGAGATAAGCCATGTAGCATGTAGAGCCCTGTAGATGATTCATTTTGAGCTTTTTTAGCACCTAGTATACAGGAGTCACTTCGACCCCCAAACAATATAATTTTGTAGATAAGGCAGCTGAAGCAATATCTTTTGGGCATGGATCTAAGAATAGATGATCATTCCGTCCCCTTTCCACAGTAAGCAGGCTTTTGTTCTTCTTTACAAATTTGAGACGAGCTGAACATTGCTTGGCGGATGGCCCTGGCCGGGAGTAAAGGTTTTTTGCCATCTCAGGGGTCTCCAAAACTTTGCTTTTCGTGAACCTACTCCAGACTTAACTTGCTAACTGTTGTAAGATCTACCTCGCTGGGTTTTCTGTTTTGTACATGGCCTTGTTTAAAACTACTTTAGCAGTTTTATTCAGGACTTTCGGTCTTTCCTCTCGTTTCTTGTTTGTAAAACCTTCATTTCTCTATGACCATCTTAACTCCCAACATTCGGATTTTTCCATTTTTTTTATTGAATTTCTTTAACTGAAAAGCCAGTAGATAGAAATACATGCTTCTGCTCGCACGTGGCTGAGTGTTTTTTTTGTTGAGAGGGCTTATCTTTCAGGATACTCACACAAAACAGGTTAGGAGTTCGAGCATTTCGGGCTACAAAAAAATTAATGCAAAAAATATATGGCGGGAAAATTTACTCGCGCAGCGCACCTTTGGCGTGAAATTACACAAATCGAATTTCGAGTCAAAAGATGGCACAAGAAGTATGAAAATAATATTAAATTAGATTGAAAGTCACAACTTTAGTTTAAATTATCCGCTGATCAAGTGCAATCGTACTGCATTACAGACTTATAAAGGAGAGGAAAGAACTTTTGGGACACCCTGTATAGCCCTTTGTTACATCCTGTCAATGGTGTGCCAAAATGGTGACAGATTAAAGTGATGAAAAAAATTGTGAAAAATTGACTGTTTAGGTGAATTTGTATACTTTAAAAAACTATGAAATCTGTAGATTCAATAACAAAATATGCCATTGGCCAACTTAATCCATAAGGTTAAGTCACAGCAATTATTCAAAAACATCTATAAGAGAAACTTGAATGTTAGATGTATCTGCTACTCAGCTTTTGAAACATCATGTACAATTCTTTCTAACTTTCTAAGCTTGTTGTAAATCTTTATACCATAAATTTTCATCAATATTGGTCTATTAAAATCTCATTCTAGAAAAATCACATAATTTGACAAGACTAGACTTTTATGGATGGATTATGTATGCTGTACCCTCTTAAATGCAAATTCCTGACTCCCTTTAAATGGTAAAAAAAGAAAATAACATTATTAAAAATATTTTCAGCAATATGTTCAAGATAATGATTCAAGCAGAATGGACACTTCTCTAATACAGACACCTCTATATATTACGGACAGTTTCCAAATTATGTCCCGACAAAATTCTCATGTATTTTCTTTAAAAAAGAACCTCTATAATACGGACTCTCTGTAATACGGACAATGGGCACTAAATCTTGGCCCGAGAGAGTAAATTAATATAAACTTAACCTCTTTACTATGGACACTGTAGTGATCGGGTGAACACCCGATCCCGATCAGGTGAAGTTGCACAGGGTAAATCCCATCTAGTCTGGCTGATGAGCTAGGCAAGGTGACTTCTAAAGCCCAGTCGCCATATACCAAACAATTAATTTGCAAAAGGTGTACAGAGGAAAATAACCAACTTTTTGAAGGCTTCAATAACTACACATTGTGTTACATTTTGTACTCTAGTTACTGTTAATACTGCCTTGCAAAATAGTGAAAGACACTTTCAGAATTGTGCAAATACGTTACAACTTTTTACATGCAGCATTGCGCTGTAGCTCGTTTCGTCTTAAAGCAGTGATCATGATTTGTCTACGACTGTACGTATGTAGGTGATATGTACAATTTTGTATGCTACTGAAAGACAGTGTCTTTGTACTGTGAATTAATAAACTTAAATGCAGTTTAAAGACAAGTGTAAGCCTGGTTCTAGCAACTGAACACTTAAAACTGTAAGTGGAGTCATAAAAGTGACGTCATTGTAGTGATCAGCTCTTTTATATGGACACCTCTCTAATACAGCTGTATGGACACTTCGCTCTGTCCTTTTGGTGTCCGTATTAGAGAAGTTCGACTGAATGGGTTCGATTCCAAGAAATCAATTTCAGGGAACTTAACCTACTTTCTGACATTTAAAGCAACTGATCATGAGTTGAAATAATAATTATTGCAAAAAAAGTTTAAAAAATGCAAAGACCTCTTAATACTACATGTATACTACTTTTACCACAAAAACATGTACTAAAAACAAGGGTTATTTGTTGCCTGACTCACAACTTACAGTTGACTGTGTTTTGAGTAAACTGTAATGTGTAGTTCCAGAAAACATCCATAATATCCCCCCCCCACCCCTACGGAGGGCACTATTACTTTAGACCACCCACACCCCTATAATTTCCATTCCATTCAAGCAGTATAACCCTTTGATACATCAGCAGTTCATAGAGTCAAGATTCAAGCTGTGATACATATATATGCTACCACTGAAGGGCCACAAGGCAAATCCACACAGTTGTTTCAAGCTGTTGGGCAACACAACGTGAGACTAAATGGCAAGCTCCTGAGAGAAGAGAGTAAAGACATTAATATGGTCCAGCAACTGTTAGAGAGGCCCAAATAGCAGTGTCTGTTCGTTCTTGGCTGACTATGCTTTAACACAGCAGCATTTCGTGGCTGCTGGAACAGAGTGTGAGCAACAGGCTGCCATCTTCAAAACAGAATGGAAGA
Source organism: Porites lobata (assembly GCA_942486035.1). Classification (NCBI taxonomy): domain Eukaryota; kingdom Metazoa; phylum Cnidaria; class Anthozoa; order Scleractinia; family Poritidae; genus Porites; species Porites lobata. Next base: position 132,327 of record CALNXK010000454.1, on the reverse strand, counting down.
CCAATCTAGTGGCAAGAAGAGTTTTAAGATGATGAAAGTCTGAAGAAAGTGCCATATTTCAGTGGTCAAATGTGTTGTAGACTGTCCTTAAGTTTTCCTTGTGTTTTCCCATAGAATGCTTTTCAAACCATCCACAAAAATGGCGGGATATTCTTAACACAACAACCCTTCATTTTTTAATTCATTATTTTTTCTTAGAAATCACGTGATTTTGCATACCTTTGTGATTTTGTTACCATGTTTGGATAGACTGTAATGCAAGTCCTCCTTGCGTGATCAACATGAAAATATTTTCCCATATGTCGAATTTGATAAACTTCAAAAGAGAAAGAATAAATATAATTGAGGTTCTTTGGCTTGTTTCATTTTTGTATAATACGGCCTAGTCATTACATCAATCCAGAACAGTTTTGTCCAGTGTACTAATGAGTCAGTAGAGCATCTATGAAAGAACCAATAAACAATAAACAATTACCTCCTTTCTGTTAAAAACAAGTTAGATGAAGGCTGATAGAACATGACCATAACACAGAGAATTCCACAATTATATTGTGAAATATAAAGCAATGAGCTGGATGACCGGCATTATTCATGAGCCGATGACATTCATATTAGATACATGTAGACTACATTCATACAGTTAAGCTGTGGAAAAAGCATTCAGCTATATTAAACTGTTATAAATGTAGGATCATCAATAAAAACAATAATTCTTGTTTCAAAGTCCCTGGAAAAAAAGACCTTGAGAATCTGTCCCCACCCCCTTGGAAATTGCCTCCTCTTGGACCCCTTTCCCATTGGAATTTCTGGTGCCCTCCGTGGGGGGAAGTATAAACCCCATCCTGGTGTGGAGGATAACAGTTTCCATTTTCTCATGAACCTATGCAGCTATTCATGTAATATAGCTCCTAGAGTCACTGCAAGTTTTTCCTTAAATTTTTTAAACAGTTTATTGTTGTTAAATGTACATGTATTTTCTGCTGACACTAAACATGAAAGGCATTTTAAAATAACCTCAGTGAATTGGTAATGATCAAATGTAAACACAGCACTGGTTTATTCATTAAAAGTTCTTACATGAATCAAGTGAACTCACTCACTTCAATTCCTCATGAACCTATTGTTGTGGTGCATAAAGCTACCATGGTGGCCAATCATTTACATAAAACTGGTATTAAATGAGGTACAGTAACACCAGAAAATAAGAACCTACTTTTTTTAAAGTCTGGCAAAAAAGGTTCTTGTATTTTGGGGTACTTAATGGCAATTTAGGCTATGTAGGTTCTTAGTTTTTACATATGAAGGAGATAGATTGTTGATTTAAAATCACAAAAATAAATTAACTTTTAAGTTATTCATAATAATTGTATTATGTCATATAACCCTAACAAAACTGATGGCCAAATTTCTTGTTAGTCTCAACTACAGATTCAGAATCTGTAAGCCATGTTTTGTTCCTTGTATTTAGTCCACAAAAGGGAAGACATGGTCCCTGCAGGGTTGAACATAGCGGAGACCATGGAAAGAGGGCGTTATAATAAAGAATTGCGGCATGACTCAGGAGCCACTAATGTTTTGTGAAGAAAGCTTAGGAAAAGTTAATGCAAAAGATTTAGAGCTTTTCCGGAATAGGTTGGTCCACAAAATTCTATTGCTTGAAAGTGCTGATTACTTTGGAACAAGTGGTCGAGAAAAAGAAGAATCTTAATGAGCAAAACTTCGATCAATGGGGCAGATGGTGTGGCTAACTGGTCGGGTGTTGTAAACTTTCCTTGAACATTTCATTTTCAGCAATGAGTGAAATGACATGCCATGTTCATCACTTTTTTGCTCTTTCGCAATGATGTAATTTCTCTCGTACTCGAATCTAGGCCCTTAATTCTCGTGTATTATACACATGTACTCAACCAATTCAGAAACAAGTTGTCAAATACCATATATAAAATAAAATATCTGAAGAATACTTGACTGTCGATAAAGTAGGAAGTTAAAAACTTGTCACAAGGAAATCTGCTTCATGTAGATGTAATTGCCTCCTCATTTCTTAAGCAAGCGAGACTTATGAATATACTTAAAAAATAACTCATAGGTACCCCCCTTTTTACAACTCATAGTTACCCCCCTTTGTTAAATTGTTTATCATAATTTAAGCTTAACTTGCAATGATGATCTTCCTTTGGCTAAACTTGCTTCACAATATCATGTTTGAATCCCGCAGTCGCAAGGACATATGTGAGCATTTTTGATTGGCTAGTTTGTTACACAGTTTAATGTGATTAGTCCGATTTGAATTAAGCATTGACAGGCCAAACACGACTAATTTATGTAATATATATAGCTTGTGAGAAGGGAGATTGAGCTTTTGATAGTGCAATTGACGTGACCGAAGAGTCAGCTCGAACAACCTTTTTCTCGCTCTCTTTTTGCGTTGTTTATGCAGTGCATGGAGTATTCTATACTGAGCAAATTTTATGTTACCACTTTGAGTCTCACATTTAGAGGTTGAGGAAGCTGGTCTGGTCCATGCATATTGAGCAATTTAGTTCCTATGGTTTATGTTTCTGCAGATGTTTTCTGACAGGATTTGATCACAAATGCAGTTTACCATGTAATGATTTTCTTTTACCTCTGTTTAATATGGTGGCCCACAGGGGACATGCTGCAAATAAAAAAGTTGCTGCAAATAAAAAGTAGTTCCTGCAAATAAAAAATAATTGCAGCAAATAAAAAAATAGTTGCTGCAAATCAAGTGACAGGAAAGTATGCACACACACTGATGGGAAGAGCAGGACTCAGTATAGTTGTATCCAGGGCCCACTCACGAAATGCTTGGCCTCATCCTCAGTGACAGAAAACTTATTTGAGTTCAATTGAAACAATTATCTTCAAACCCAAGGAGTTGCATTGGGCATAAGCAGTGTCCTTTGCAAATATCTACAAGGCAGAGACTGAAACAAACCCAATCCAACATAAATAAATAATAATAATAAACCCAATCCAACATAAATACCAATGGAACATTTCATTGATGATGTTTCCTTTCTTTGGGACTGTAACAGAAAAGACCTAACTTTTTATTAAAGAAACTAACAAATTCCATCCCAAAAAGTCCACGTCCACAGCTGAAATATGAGATAACGAAATAACTTTCCTTGATACAATAGTTTTCAAAGGAGAACATCTCACAGAGAAATTCATCTTCATTGGACACCAAATCCCACTATAAGCCGACTAAAACCTTTCAATATGTACACTTTATCTCGTTCCACCCTTCGGGGTAAAAAGAAGTTTCATTAAAGGCGAAGAAATAAGATAATTTTGATTAGAAAAAACTCCTCAAAAAAAAACATTTGAAGAGTGTGCCTTGCGAACTTGAAGCACATGAATATCCTAAACCAGATATAGAAAGGTCGTTGTCAGGGGTCAACCTTGACTCGAGCCACTGATAGGGGTTAAAACAAAAAATTAAAGAGAGACTATTGCCTTTCGTTACAACATATAACCCATGGGTACAAGATCTTAAAAAGACGTTGATGGCAAACTGGAGTCTACAGGTCTAATAAAAAATCAGCCTCTGCAGTGCTGAAAACAGTTTAAGACCTCCAACCATATCCTACAAAAGACATGCTTGAGTGCAAAAATGTAACTTGAAGGTAGTTGATAATTCAACGCAACCACAAAAACCACATTGGGAGTCCTTGCAGGTCTGTCTTTAACTTCCTTACAACTATACTGATTCCTCCTCTTCCCATCAGAGCATGCGCATACTTTCCTGTCACTTAATTTGCAGCAACTGCTTTTATTTGCAGCAACTATTTTTATTATTTGCTGCAATTATTTTTTATTTGCAGCAACTATTTTTATTATTTGCTGCAATTATTTTTTATTTGCAGCAACTTTATTTAATTTGCAGCAACTTTTTTATTTGCAGCATGTCCCCTTTGGCCACCATAGTTTAAGCCTTAAGCTCCTTTAAATAACCTTTTTTTTTTTTTTAATATTTTTTAATTAAAGCATTTCTTACGTTTACATACAAAATAGAAATTAAGAAAGAGAAAAAAAAAACACACACACACACACACACACACACACACACACACACACACACACACATATATAGTACAAACAAAAAAAAAAAAACAAAACAAAAAATACAAAGCTATTACAGCAATAAGTTACTTACCATGTAAATTACAATGACATCTCTTTAAACTTATTGTTGAAATTAATCATAACATCACTTTTACGTAAAAACGCTTATTAACTTTTCCCACTTTCTAAAATGATTGTTTAATTTGTCTCTTTTCCTGGCAATATGGAGTTCGATGTTATAAATACGCCTTGTCCTGGCTATAAAACCTTGAAGAGAAGGTATACCATTCTGGTATTTCCGAGAGTAAATATAAAACTTACCCAGAAGCAACATATGGTTAAACAGGAGAAAATCTTCTGCAATATCGAACTTACCAAAAATGACGTCCTCCTCTTTAAGGTTATCAACAGAGACGTTATTATCGCGCAACCAGGACAAGACATGTTTCCAAAAACTAGATGATACTCTACAGGAAAAGAGTAAATGCTCTACGGATTCAACCTCTGTTTGGCAGAAAGCACAGGATGGCGACTCAGCCAATCCGAAACGAAACAGTTTTTCGTTTGTAAAGACAATACGGTTTAAAATTTTAAACTGAAATTCTCTAAGTTTAGATTCTAATGTTGTGCGAAAAGGTAGCGAATAAACACTTTTCCAATCAATATCAATGTTTGAATACTTTGCAGCTAACTTTACTTTAGCAGTAGGCGTTGTTTGTTTTTTCTCCAGGAAAAGCCGGTAGATTTGCTTTGAGGAAGCATCAAGAATTGGAACCAAATTGTTACTTATTAGGATAGCAGGTGAATCCGAAGTGGATCAATCACCGGTGCAGTAGTTGCCCTTTTAATTGTCAAGCGCCAACTGGCAGGCATAGAGTTAATAATACCCATAATGAAGAAACCTTGCTCTGTATTGAGATTTTCTTTAGTTGAAAATAAATCGCAAATTTTTAAAAACCCTAAATCTGCAATATCTCTACGATACACAGATTTCTTATTAATGCAGAGAAGCTTGTTATTCCAAATAACTTCATTTGCAATTTCATGTAGCAAGCTGGGTGTTTTTGCATTTACTTCTGACCACGCATCGAGACATTGCTTGTAGAAACTTGGTAAATAAATTCTTAATTTAGAAGTATCAAAATTACAATGCAATATGAGCTTCCCACCAACGGGGATAAGAACCTCATTTAAAAAAGCTTTCCACGGACTTTTATAGAATACATATCACTCGTCTGGTACGAACCATAGAATCAATATCGAGCATATTTAAGCCACCCTTCTCAACTTCCGAAATCATTACATTTCGTTTTACTTTATCTATCCCATTCCAAATAAAATAGTAAAAAAGCGAGTCGGCCTCTTTGATAAGGTCTTTAGAAATTGGCAACACCGATGCTCTAAACATAAACTTAGGGATGGCAAAGGTTTTTACAATTTGTATTCTACCTAAGAGAGAAAGACCACGCCATTTCCACAAATTGATCGTCTTCTTAAGTGATTTCAAAGTATTCCTAAAATTCAATTCATCTCTTTGTTTAGCGTCATAGCCAAAGTAGACGCCTAGAATTTTAATAGTGTCACAAAGATTAGGCATATCAGAATACCCCTCCCAAAGAGAACTACTATTTCCTAAAGCTAAGGCTTCGGTTTTTTCATCATTTATTTTTAAACCAGAACATTCACCAAAAGTATTCAGCGTAACGAATAGGTTGGTATAAGAACTACTGTCTTTGATAAAGCAGGTCATGTCATCAGCGAAAAGGGAAAGTTTAACAGGTTCATCTCGTATTGTAATGCCCTTAATGCCATCATCTTCTCTTATCTTTATAGCTAAGGTCTCCAAAGCTATTATGAACAGGTAGGGAGAGAGGGGATCTCCCTGCCTTACTCCCCTACTTAGTCCAAAAGGTCCTGTTGTAAAACCATTGTTCATTACAGATAAGATAATGATTTCCTGATTTTTTTTTGGACGCTAGAAGCCTAGAACTGTCAGCTAGATTGCAGAATATGTGACAGTGCATCAGTAGTGATAGGAAGATGCTGGAAAACCAGAGGGCAAATTTACAAGCAAATTCTTATAAAAAAAAATATATCACAAGGAATTCTCTCAAAGCATTTTTTCGGGCAGAAGAAGGCTTTAAAGTTTGAACTGCTCTTTCATTATAAATTTGCTCCAAACTGCAAACAATCATTGCCAACTCCTTTCTGTGAATTTTGACGTGTCACTGTGCCCTTACCGTCACCCACACATAAGAATTAGCCCAATCATGAGGCGCATAACAAACGTTAACCTGCAAGAAACCTGCCTATCAGAAACGCTCACATATGTCTTTGCGACCCTGCAAGATGTTAGAATGAGCTTTTGTGCACTAGTTCACAAATGGACTATACAAATGACAAGTGCGTGGGCTGGCTGCAACGTAGGCTAGGCTAAACAGGTTCTTGTATTTTTGCATGGGTATTAAAGTGGCAAATTTCTGCCAGAAGATTTAAGGTTCTTAATCCACAGTTTCTTTTTAGTGGGTGTTTACTGTATTTAAATGTTTAATGAAGAACAAGGCATATAAAATAATAAATGGATATGTTGTAGTTAAGTTTTTGTCTCAGGTAATTTTTATTTTTCTTTTGTTTCAACTTCATTAGCATACATTACCATACCCCAAATCAAAAGAAAACCAAAAATCAGAGATCGCGAGGAAGGTATTGCCATTTATTAATTTTACAAATGGTTTTCGTTCCTTACATGGGTCTGAGTTAACGTATTTTTGGAAATTGTGTGAAGCAGGACGGCAACAACTCACATTTTTCAATCAGGCGTGAGAAATTGGCCCGCAGGTGTGAGCCGGCGTGAGATCGAAGTTTTCAACCCGCAGGCGTGAGAGTTGGCACGTATATATACATAGTTAAAACCCTATCACTCCCAGAGTCAATATTATTATGGAACCACAACATTTAGTTCTTACTCTTGAGCCCCTGGACGAAACCCCTTTATCAGTACTCTCACATGGTACTATTTGTTTTCAGTATCGGACGAAATAAAATTTCGACTTCTTCGTTAATAACGTTTTGATTTTGTCAGAGCACTTTTGGAAGTGAAGAGTAAAAACATCAATAACTTTACATACCAGTATGTCAACTCCCGCTGTATTGCTGGCATAAAGGTAGTAATGGTTATTCCTCTCATCATACCAAAGTTGAAGCTCTCCTGCCTCATCATTATCCTTACTCCCCCATGACACTATTCCCCGTGTCACACAAATCTGTGTAAAGCCCGACAGACTGAGCCGACTGAGCCAGTCGGCCATTTGAGCTATGAAACAGGTCATTTTTAGGGTCCTTTCCCATGGTGAGTTTTGGCTATAGGGTGTCAAAAATTACGGCATTTTCACCATGCCGCTGGCCAAAAGTAACATAGAGACACGATCGAGACAGGGGGAGTTTCGTGTCATCTGCATTATATTAGCGATATACCGAAACGGTCGGAGAAGCCCGATTTTACCCTTCCAAAAGACGGCTGGAAAATCGTGCGACTTCACGGGAAGAAGGAGAAGACGTGCCTGGTCCTAGTTCTGGTGAAGATACTGTAAGCAATATTCTATAGAGACTATAGATTCGATGAGAAGTACGGTACAGTTCATGTATTTGCCCTGACCATGCACAATTGCATGACTATCTTTGTACATTACTAGCTAGCATGATGGTATAATGGGGCATTACAAAAGATTTGATGTGACAATCATGGAATGATCTGAACAGAAACCTTTTTGTGGCATTTTTTTGGCAGCTCCAGAACATGTCTTAGAATTAAGTATGTAGTGTGTTTGGTTTTCTTAGTACAATGAGCTTATTGAAGTCTTCCTTGGCAAGGTTTTAAATAAGATGCTATGTACATGATGCCTTTTTGATGTAAGAACATTTTGTAATCATCTCGACCTCATTATATGATTTGCACCATGCCAAGAAAATATCACTCTAAATTCGACATTGCTTCGAATCTCTCAATTTAAGAAAAAGTTTTCTTATTTTATGGGGAAATTTAAAACAGATCATAGGATAAGAACTCTTTTTTCTGTGATTTAAACTGCCTGTTTAAAAAAGAGTTTATATCCTATGATTTGTTTAAATTTTCTCATAAAATAAGAAAACTAAATTTCTTAAATTGAGAGATTTGGAGCAATCTTGAATTGAAGGCTGGTTTCCATATGATCGCTACGATTGCCATGATCGCTGAACTTTTTTTCAGTGATTGCAGCGATCACAGTGATCGGAGCGATCATATTGAAACCAGCCTTTAGAGTAGATGATAGGTGTGGTTACACACATCATGGTAAAAGGCATTTCCCACATTAACAAAGCCATGGTAAATTTTAATGTGGATTTAGTTTACCGCAGCAACATGTAGTTACACATGAATTAATTCCCAAGTTGATTTAGCCGCTTTTACGGCTTCATTTGCTCTATCGCGGTAATAATTGCTGTCAATGATTGTAGTATTTCATGTTATGTTGAAAATTTACGGAGAGTTTAGCTGAAATTTCAACTGGTATGTTAGTGTTAGTCTTGCGAAGGTAGTTAGCAGTTCGATTACATGCCAGATATAGAACAAATTTTTTTTGTAAGTATTGTTCCAAAATCAGTATAGCCCAACAAATTAGTTCAATCAGTGTGAAATAAACCTGTTTATTTAACACAGGAAACTTACCTTGGGAAACGTCGTCACACTATTAGATACAGTTTCCCATGGTAAAAGGGCAATTTCCCATGGAAAAAGTACCCTGTGTAACTGCACCTAATATATATGTTCAATATTTCTAGGTTTCTGGTATACTGCAAAGTGATGTTTCAGGATATTTATAACCCATATTTTAATTTCAATGTTTCTAGGTTTCTGGTATACTGCAAGGTGACGTTGTATCTTTGTATTTACTGAAGGTACAACTCACCAGAAATGCAGTTGTCATTTTAGACACTGCTGTGACAAAGTTCTTTTAGAGGGACTTTAACTTGCGCACAAGATCTCTGTGGGTAAGTCTTTATTGGAACTTAGTATCCTTATATTTTTATAAACTCTTTATAGATTCTTTTCACTGTCATGCAACAAAATAATACATTGGAAACCGTCCAGTGGAAGAAGCCAAGAAAATGAAATGTTATAAACAATTTGTCCAAGTTTCAGGTCTTTGTGGCCCACAGTTTCTGAGTTATTTGTCAAAACGTTTCATGCACCTTTGTAGAGCTTTGTATGGAGATGCCATATTGGTGTACTGTTTTGGTGCACCAATATGGCCAAATGGCCACCAGAAATCAAGAAAAACGTCTGGAGTTCACTTTTTCTATAAAAGTGCTTTCTTTTCACTGGGAAACTAGCATACCTGCACATGAAATGTACGCTTGAAATGGTTATACTGCTAAGAATCAAGAGGAGAGACTTTTTTCATCGAGACAGCATTCCTATTTTGGTGTCACGCACTGTGAAAACTCAGAAGTTCAAATTGCAGTATTTTCGAAATGAAACATGCTATGGGACCGGAGACTTGTTCAAACGCATGGTGAAGCTTAAAAAAAACTTGCATAAGTAGCCAACACTTCTCTCTCACTGTTTTTTTGATACCGCAGAGTCCTTAATAGAATGCAGCACCCATTGATCAATTTTTTTGGATTTATATAGCCGCTTATTTTGCCATTTACATGTAGATTCTCTTTAGTTTGTGCTCATGTCATGCCACCTTCTCAAGGTTGGGCACATGAGCACATCGAATCCTATTGAGCACACTGTTGTACAGAGCTACATGTAGTGTAACAACATCCATTACAACTTCACGCCGATTTAAGTGTGTACCCCAAATTTTGGGGTTATTAAGTATTCATATATTCAGGCTATTGTTCTTGCCATTGTCGATTAGTTTCCGAAGAATCCACGAGCGGAATTCCTTTGATTTAGGTGCGATATGTCTCTTTTGTTTCGAATTTTGTTGCTTGATTGACTTTTTAATCCCCATTGTTACCTGATGAGTATTAAATTTATCCATTAATATAAAATACTCGGACTTGCCTGTTAAATTTGCTGCAGTCTGTGGGAACGCTTACAAATCTCTTAAGCGTGGCGGACAACTCTCGTTGCATAACATATTTTCGGTCACGCACCGTATTACAAAGGAAACAATCCTGATAAATTTGAAGCTGGTTAAAGCTTATAAATACCTGGTCTCCAATAGTATTTTTTTTATGAAATACTCTCTTGCCTTGAAAATAATTTGGCGTTTAAAGAATTGCTGCGGAAGTTATTTATTAGAACGTTTTATTCATTCAGTAGCTCCGCAATCAAGAGCGAACAACTCTTTTCAAAATGTAAACAACGCAAGCGGTGAATGCATTTAACGGGATGAAACAGTTTTATTAGAGTGTAATTTCACTTTTTTGGACGTTTTCGCTCTCCTTTCAGTTTTTTTTTTGTTGAACAAAACCTTGCGTTTCAGTTACGTGACTGCAGGGCCCGAAATAACCGCGTATTGTCAGTTCACCGATTTGCATGACAACTTGATTCGCGGAGTAGTCGAGTGAGACGGGAAATATCTAAAATCAAAACAAGAGCTGTAATCGGCAGATCAAAACTTGCGGAGTTCATAATTCCTCGAAATAATTTTGTAGAAACGCTTGTATATAGTTTCATTGCTCTGAAGAAATGAATAACTGTTAAGACTGAATGAATGGATAACTCTCGGCCGGATTTTATTAAGCGATAGGCGAGAAAAAATGCTTCAACGGCTTGCTTTGTACTTCGAAACTTCGGCAAGAAAAAAAAATCCAATCTCGGTCCACAGTGGTCGAAATTTCTCGTTCAAGATCTCTTTTTGAAGCTCTCAAAATTCTCCTGTTTGAAAAATATGTGTCCAAGTCGAAGAAGTTTTGCGAAAGACTTAAATCCATAAACTTCTACCGCAATAGGTGCGATAGTTTTCTGCAGTTTTATTGACACACTTAGAACAAAAGGATACCTTTAAAACTTCGCGGCCCTGGGCAGCTTAATTAAGCCATTGTTCAATTCCTTTGAATTCGCTTCTGAGTCTTCCGCCATAAAATCTCACCTTCTTTGAACCGAGTCAAAACGAGCACTCTCGAAGTGAAAGTCCGGAGGAATAAATTGAGCCTTCAGGGTACAAAATCCAGCGGTTATGCCCATTTCTGAAATACACACTTAAATCGGCGTGAAGTTGTAATGTCTTGTATTAAATTGTTTGCATGTTCCAAAATTACAGAATAAGAAGTACATGTCCCTTGAAAAAAGAGCTTGTTGCTTTCAAGATGAGCATGGTGGTGAAGCTGTCCATTGGCTCTATCAGTGTTCCTGTAACAATTAAGGATACAGTGATAGAGTGGCAGCATCAGGACCTCACATCAACGTGTTACATGAAGGTGGGTGGAGTCGATAATGTCTCATAGTTACAAACATTGTAGTACAAGTAGGCGTTAGTGGGATGTGAACCTGTAAACCTGCTTTAGTGGTGTATTGTTCTATCCAACTTAAGTTATCAAATACAGTGAAACCTGTATTAAGCAGACACCGTCTATTAAGCGGACAGTAGCCGAAGTCCCCAAATTTATTTTCCTTATTTACTTTAAATGAAACCTTTATTAAGCGGACACCTCTATTAAGCGGACGCGACACTTAGAGAGTACCTGAAATGGTCATTTCTATTGTTGCCAACCTGTATTAAACGGGCACTTGTATTTAAATTCTACCACTTAACATGCCAGACACCGGAAATGCAAATGATTGCCACACACAAATGTTAATATTTTTACATTAAAAAACGTGACTTGACGAACTCAGTTGCTTAGTTTCATAGTACAGTGTTGTTTTCTATTTTGTTTTGTTTCTATAGAGCTTGTTTCACTTATCTCAGTTCTTCAAATTTGAGTTGCAATCTATGTTTATGGTACTATCATCTTTAATAAAGAAATTAGTGCAAACGTATATCATCATAGTCTCTGGGAGTGTTCTAAACGTTTCCACTGTTCATTTGAATGGCATATGACACATATGACATTATCTATCAAAACCTGTATTAGGTGGACACCCTTTATTAAGCAGACACTACAGCATTCCCTGAGGGTGTCCGCTTAATACAGGTTTCACTGTATATAGTATGTTGATATGCAATATACCCAAGTAGCGTTTTACTTCCTATATTATGTTTTTACAGAATAATGATTTAACAGACCCTCACAGTGACATTTACTGAACTTAAGTAGCTGTGAGGTTATATTCCTCTGTTTAAGAAGGATAATGGTATAGGAGGTTTTTTTTGTTGTTGTTGTTTAAAAAGTGGTGTTAAACATAGGTTTTCATTCCCAATTTCCTTAGCATACATATTATAAGTAGGGCTAGGAGACAAAGGGTCTTTGACACCCACCTAGGTGTTAGTTATTTTTGTTAATCTAGTTAACTTGTATTTTTTGTTTTCTTGTGACATGGCAAAGGGAGCAGGCTGCAATCGTACACGTTGTAGTTAAATCCAAATGTTTTTGTTAAAGAACTCTCAATTTAACAATTTGGCAGCAAGGCAACTTCGTCTTCAAATACCATGTTGGGTTATTTTTAAAACAGTTGACTCTCGATCACTCTAACCCTTGCTAACTCAAACCAATTTGTCGTTTCCCTCCAAGCCATTTTTCATACAATTTTAAATGCAATGACTCAACTTCCAACAACTCGAACCTTTTTCCTTTTTCCCTTGGAGGTAAAGAGTTTATCGGAAGTTGACTGTAACTTTAATTTTTTTCAAGTGCAATCAATCTCCAACATGTTACATTTTCTGTATGGATTTTATTTAATTGCTATGAATAAAGGCCAGGTCTGAAAACGGGTATGGATTTTAGAGGTCTGTTCTTACATTTTCTGGTCCGAAATATAATATGGAGAACCGGAAGGCACACTCTCTCCAAGAATTCGCCTGGAAGTACAGCCTTCGCAAACATTATTTATATAATTTTTGTCATCTTCTTCATCGGCTGGTAATCGAGCCCAGTGCATGGTCTTTATATTCACAGTGTCAGTATGAAAATTAGGTTACCTAACTACATACATCTCGGAAATTACACGCGCCGTAATGCCCCAGCAGTAGAGAGAACTGTACCTCATCTGTCGAACGTCAATTGTAATGAAACTAGTAAAAGTAACTATAAAAAATTGGCACTCTTGCATAAAATAGGAGAGCTTGCTCGCAGGCTACTTATACTAGAAATACACTTATACTGGAATTACATGTATCGCAACTTGTTGGGGGGGGGAGAGGCCCATAAAATTTCAGGGGGGGAAGAATTAGAGTAAGTTGTATATCTATGAAGAACATTCCCTGATACAAGAATCTATCACGCAGAAAATGCTTTCGGTTTTACGTTTAGAATTACCTGATAACAGCAGATACAGGTTAATTACCCGTTAGCATGGAAAAACCCCTTAACAATATTAGGGACCTTACGATCCGACAATGGCGACGTCCATGAAAAAGTCGCTGAAAAATGACTTGGCATCCTTTCAAACAATTTCGCGATTATTCAAAGTCGCCCAGATACTTCAAAGAAGGGAATTTATGTTGGGGTTCAAATGAGGGGGCCACTCCCGAGTTCAGACAAAGATGGTAGCATTTATCGCCTCGCCGTCCCCGTCATCAAAAAAATACTTAAAAATTGGTCCTTTCACGTCGTAGTCGTGCAACGACGGCAAAGAAATGTACAAAAAAGCGTGATGCACGTGCAGAGTTGTTGTTTTGCCAATCTAAACCTATTGCTTTTTTTGCCGTTCTCTTTGCCGTCGCCGTCATCGTCTCTACTCCTAACAAGATAAATTACGGAAGCCGATAAGGGACAATCCCAAAATATTTACGAAATCCGAAAAAATGTTTTTAAAATCCGAAAAAATATTTCAAATCGTAATGTTTTTTGGAAATCATCGTTGAAGAGTTTATCAAATCTGAAAAACTATTACAAATCCTAATAAAATTATTGAATCCACAAATATTATTTTGTAAATCCGAAACATGTTTATAAATCCGAGAATTGTCGCTAAATCCTGAAAAATATTTTGCAAATCCGAAAAAATATTTTGTCACGTGTTACTTGCGCCAGCAGTCTGCTACTAACAGCGGTTTGCCCCATCCAAAATGGCGGAGTTTTGTTCCACTCGTGAACCCTGGAGGCAAATTTTGCTTCAAATGTGGTTCCAAAGTTGCAGGGATTTCACATCCGAGTGCAAGAATAAGTACATCCGAAGATGAGCGTGCTTCTTCCTCGTCATCTTCGAAGTCATTATCACAATACTTCACCTCCAAAGCGGAAGAACGCAGAGGATCTAAGTTTAACAAACCAAACAACTAAGCCGGTTTCAAAAATAACACGTTAACGATCCAAGACCCAGGATCCAGTTCAGTTTTCAAAGTACCTCCGTTCATATAGATCTCATGGTACTCGCTCAGCGAGTGGACAATGGTATCGTACCTAAATCCCCTCAGTTCAAAGTAATGTTCTATTACCAGCCTCTTCTCTGCCGAACTGCACAGACTTTCCTGTTGATGTCTCTTTATTGTTCCACACTGTCGACAGAACACTCCATTGCTCTCAAACTCTCTGCCACATTTATGGAAGAACTGACATCGTACTTTGTGTTATATTGTAAACGATTACAAACTCTTTATACTTGAATCACCCTAAAACCATTATAAAATCTGACTAAATATTTTAAAACTAATCTCAACTAAACAAGGTATCAGGAACGGGAATCTCGTTTATTGATACAGCGAACGTTTTACACATCACCATAAAGAAATTACAGCAGTGAATGAACAATAAAGCAAAGTTGAAAGAGATGCCTTCGTGTGGCTCTTGCATAACTTATAAAATCTTGATAGCTTACAAGCCCCTAGGGATTAATCATACCTGCAAGCACGCTTTAAGTACTTCTACAGTTAACACGAATCATACGTAATGAACATACTCCAGTGTCATTAGCGAAACGTGACAAAATATATTAACCCACACCCGCCCCTCCTCCCTGGGGGCTTGTAAGCTAGGGAAGAGGACGAAGAGATGAAGAGGACGAAGCACGCTCATCTTCGAATGTACTTATTCTTGCACTCGGATGTGAAATCCCTGCAACTTTGGAACCACATTTGAAGCAAAATTTGCCTCCAGGGTTCACGACGAGTACGAGTCGAACAAAACTCCGCCATTTTGGATGGGGCAAACCGCTGTTGGTAGCAGACTGCTGGCGCAAGTAACACGTGACAAAATAATTTTTTGGATTTGCAAAATATTTTTCAGGATTTAGCGACAATTCTCGGATTTGTAAACTTATTTCGGATTTACAAAATAATATTTGTGGATTCAATAATTTTATCAGGATTTGTAATAGTTTTTCAGATTTGATAAACTCTTCAACGATGATTTCCAAAAGACATTACGATTTGAAATATTTTTTTCGGATTTTAAAAACATTTTTTCAGATTTCGTTAATATTTTGGGATTGTCCCTTATCGGCTTCCGTATAAATAAATGATGTAGTCCCCTGAAAAGTTTCTTCTTATTTTTCCTTCAGGAAAAGAACATTTGTGAAATCTCATTCGAAGACCTAAGAAAGGCATCATCAGGGGCGGCCCAATGGGTCCATACAGCCGCTAGGCTAAAAAAGTATGGGCCCATTGAAGACCAAACTTAATTTCGCCTGGAGCGCGAAGGACGCCCTAGTTGGGGGGATTTTAAAGTTTTTTATGCCAATGTAAGTATGAGTTTATTTTAGAAACAAAAATAACTTTAAATATACATTGTTCGGGGGGGAGTACTCCCATAAATAAGCTATATAGGTATGTCCCGCCCCATCGGGTAGGGTTTTTGCGCCGTTTTGGTCTGAAAACGGGTATGCACTTTGCCCGTTTTGGTCTGGAATTGGGTATGGTTTTCGAGGGAACAACGGGAGTGTATGAACGTATTTATCGTTTCAATCCCAAATGAGTAAGAAAGGAGGAAAACTATGCGAATTCGAAATAGAGTTGAAGAATTTTTTTGTTTGCGATCTAGTCTAAGTAATGATGACATAATTTCTGCCTAAAGGCCAGGTCTGAAAACAGGTGTGGAAAATGACATTTTTTGGTCTGAAATAGGGTCAGGATTTGGGAAACCGGGCGGCACACCCCTACCAAGAATTCCCAGGAGTACCCCCCGGATACATTGCCAGATTTAACGGTATTCAGGAATTAATTTGAAAACTCCTATTAAAATATAAAACATTAAAATGTGCACTTGACAGTAAATTACCTTAGAACAGTGAAAACTCGATTTAACAAACCTCTGTACTTGTATAACGAACGATTTTCTTCAGCCCGGCCAAAATTACAGTGAAATGTATGGAGCAGAACCTAGATTTAACAAAGTAACGAACACAATCTACAGTGGAAACGAAAAATTTACCTCAATACAACGAATAAATGTTAGCAAGTGATAAAAGATGAATGCCAAACAGACCAACAAGGATAAAATTCTTTTTGCAGTAGTTGCACAGTTCTGTTAGTTTCTAGCGCCGTAGCTATGTATAGCACGGGACTGAAATGTTATTACTAACAGAAATTTTTCAGATCGGATTATTAACTATACTGCGATATAACATTTCTCAAGCATTCGTTATATAGAGGTGTTCGATATAACGAACAATCCATTTGTAATAACTAACACATTTCCCCTGTCCCTTGTCACTTCGTTAAATCGAGGTTCCACTTGTACTTAAATTCGATCAGTAAAACGTCTTTTCAACTTTCATACAGCAGAGAGGTTGATAACGGATTTGTTATTGTTGTTGGTGTTGCAGGAAGATGAAAGTTGGTCAAAGAAGACAATCACGGAAAAAATAAATATCAATATCTATGGAAAAAGAATTGTGTATTCATTTGTATCCTAAAAAACACCGTCCTATGAACGTCCTTTCTCCTTAGACAACAACTACTCGTACGTCCAAGCTCCTTACAGAGGCGTCTTCTTCGTTTTCGAAATAACCACGTTTAGACTAGTTTTTTTTTTTTAAAGAGTGAGGAATTAGATAAATCTTCATTGACAATCATTATCATTAACCACTCTCATAATAATAGGAAAGGCTTTTCGTTTTGCGTGGTTTGTAGAATCTTTTAACCCTCTTTTGCGGCTCATTGTAAGTAGTATAGGGCGCACCGAATTAACCTCTTTTTTGAGCAGGAATCTCATTAGCGTGAGCAGGAATACATTAACGCCGATGACGTCATAGGCTATTGTCCTCATCTCATGAATAAAATGCGGTGGATTTAATTAAGTATACTGGTGACTTAAAATCACTGAGACGTAACGTAATTATGCACTTCCTATTTCCTACTGCTGTGATTGTCCTTGTTCCGGTTCACTGATTTTTGGCGGGCAAATCGTGTATATTAAAGAGGGTAAAGGCAAACTAGCTCTTTTTACACTGCAAGCAATGTTTTACTTACCCCTCTCCTTTTCATTTTTTATTTTCCTCCACCTCCTCATTTTGTTTTTCCTTTTCCTCCTCATTTTTGTTTTCCCTCCTCCTCCTCCTCCTCCTCCTCCTCATTTTTGTTTTCCCTCCTCCTCCTCCTCATTTTTATTGTTTTCCCTCCTCCTCGTCATTTTTATTGTTTTTCCTCCTCCTCCTCCTCCTCCTCCTCCTCATTTTTGTTTTCCCTGCTCCTCCTCCTCCTCCTCATTTTTATTGTTTTCCCTGCTCCTCCTCCTCCTCCTCCACCTCCTCATTTCTATTGTTTTCCCTCGAAAATGCCAAAAGGCTAGTGGGGGTACAGGAAGGGTACAGGTAGGGTACAGTAGGGGTACAGGAAGGGTACAGTAGGGGTACAGGAGGGGTACAGGAAGGGTACAGGAAGGGTACAGGAGGGGTACAGGAAGGGTACAGTAGGGGTACAGGAGGGGTAAGTTCATAGAGTTCCGTTGTGCTTTGCAGCCGTGCCTCCATCGATAGCTATAAAAGAAGTAGTCATTGGAAATTTTGAAGATGATTGTTCGCTTTCTTGTGAGCTTTCAATATCGTCGTCATCATCTTCAAAATTTCCAATGACTACTTCTTTTATAGCTATCGATGGAGGCACGGCTGCAAAGCACAACGGAACTCTATGAACTTACCCCTCCCGTACCCTTCCTGTACCCCTACTGTACCCCTCCTGTACCCTTCCTGTACCCTTCCCGTACCCTTCCCGTACCCTTCCTGTACCCCTCCTGTACCCCTGCTGTACCCTTCCTGTACCCCTACTGTACCCTTCCTATACCCTTCCTGTACCCCTTCTAGCCTTTTGGCATTTTCGAGGGAAAACAATACAAATGAGGAGGTGGAGGAGGAGGAGGAGGAGGGAAAACAATAAAAATGAGGAGGAGGAGAAGGAGCAGGGAAAACAAAAATGAGGAGGAGGAGGAGAAGGAAAAACAATAGAAATGAGGAGGAGGAGGAGGGAAAACAATAAAAATGAGGAGGAGGAGGAGGAGGGAAAACAAAAATGAGGAGGAGGAGGGAAAACAAAATTGAGGAGGAAAAGGAAAAACAAAATGAGGAAGTGGAGGAAAATAAAAAATGAAAAGGAGAGGGGTAAGTAAAACATTGCTTGCAGTGTAAAAAAGAGCTAGTTTGCCTTTAGCCTCTTTAATATACACGATTTGCCCGCCAAAAATCAGTGAACCGGAACAAGGACAATCACAGCAGTAGGAAATAGGAAGTGCATAATTAAGTTACGTCTCAGTGATTTTAAGTCACCAGTATACTTAATTAAATCCACCGCATTTTATTTATGAGATGAGGACAATAGCCTATGACGTCATCGGCGTTAATGTATTCCTGCTCACTCTAATGAGATTCCTGCTCAAAAAAGAGGTTAATTCGGTGCGCCCTATACTACTATTGTAACTACTATTCTTTTATTAAAAGTTCATATTTCAGTTTATTTGTTGCATTAATGTATGTTCTTTTATCCCCACATATCGGTGACGTGAGAGCCTATTCACCACCAGTGTTTAGTTTTCTGTAAGCTAAAAATAAATTTAAGTAAAACCTTCATACACCAAGAACGGTGGCTTCAGAAAAGAATAAGGCCCGAAGTTGATAATTGGTGGTAGAAATGAATAGTCTGTTGAACGTTGTCCTTCTTCTGACGACAACTAGTCGAACACTTGAGCTCCTTACAAAGCTATCTTCTCTACCACCAGTTTTTAGCGTTTTGTAATCTTTAACAGAAAGACTTAATTGCATGGATGAGAATAAACATTAAAATTCTTAATACACAAAGACGGTTTCCTTCGGAGAAGAATACGAACGGTCGAAGATGATAACTACTGGAAAAATGGAACAGTTAGTCAAATGCTGTTTTTCCATTCTACTCAAACTGTTTCAACGAGTCAAACGTCTGAACTCCTCCATTTTCTGCAAAAACCGTGTTACGAGAAGCATTTCTCTTTTGTGTACGTTTGGTGAATTCTTAGCGAAATCTTTGAAAATAACCCATTTAAATTTGTTACTAAGAACCGAAAAGGTTTTTTTTTATTATGCTTTACTATTCCCTTATTTCCCCCTTTCTTACTTATGGTATTCAAGTTTGGGGTCTCACATACCTAACAAAAAACCAGTAACTACTTTGCAAAAACGAGTCGTCCGAATAATGACTTTTTCCGACCCTAGATCTCATTCTGAGCCATTGCTGAAGTCTCTCAGACTCCTAAAATTCTCTGATATAATTCATCTTGAAATTCTTTCTTTTGTTTAACAGTGGTACCATAAACTAAGCCCTTCTTGTTTTGTTAATTATTTTAACCCAATATCTTCAATTCATTCACATAATACACGTCAATCACAGATTGATAATCTGTTTGTTAAATCTGTTCATACCACTCAATACGGCATTCGTTCTCTCGGTTACACTGGTCCAAAACTTTGGAATTCTGCATCTATTGATGTTAAGAAAATCAAGCCGTTTTCCAGTTTTCGTCAACATATCAAAAATTCTTTGATTGATGGTTATAATACTATTATTGATTCCTAATCAGTTTTACGATCATATTATCTTAACTACTATTTAATTAATGAAGTAATACTTTTTATCTAAAACAATTATTTTGCATCTATATTCCTTATACTCATATTCTTGTTTGGGTCACCTACTCGGTTAGTTCCACGAACTATTTAGGTGTCCCCAAACTCTGCACAATGAACCTACAATTGAAATTTTCTTTCCCTTCACAATGTCTCGATTTTATATTTTAAAGCGCTAATTATTAATTATAATTATTCTGTGTGAGTTTAAATAAAAATTGACTTGACTTGACTTGGTTAGTAAAACCTAGTTTATGATCCTCCTTCACCATTCATTGAATTATTCTGTGTAAATCAATCTATATTTTAGTTTATTTGTTATTACAAGGTAAAAGAAGTCGAACTTTGATGCGTGTACTTTTAATCCGCATATAACGTTGACGTGGGAGTGTGGACATTCTTTCCAGGGTTGGAAACTGTGAAAAGAAATCTAGTAATAAAAAGAAAACCAAACGATTTCGACACCTAATCAACACCGATGTTTAGCTTTCTGTAAGCTCGAAGTAAATTTAAATAAAAACTTCATACACCAAGAAGGGTGTCTTCGGGAAAGAATAAGGCCCTAAGATGATACTCGGTGGTAGAAAAGAATAGTCACTGTCTGTTGAACGTTGTGCTTCCTTTGACAACAACCAGTCAAAAGTTCGAGGTGCTTACAAAGCTATCTTCTCGGTTTTCCTAAAAAACATATTTCGACGAGAATTGACCTTATTCACATTCAAATGGAGCAATTTTTTAGGCTAAACTGTGAAAGATCAATTTCCTAAACTCCTTTTTTATTAATGGCAAAGACTTTTCGTTAAGCGGAGTACGTAGAGACACCTTATTGACCCTCTTTTACCATTCATCAAATTATTCTTAAGTTTTTACCATTCATTGTATTATTTTTTAGAACTTTACTTTTCAGCTTATTTGTTGCTATAACGGAAGAGATGTCTTGTGCATGCGTGACCTTGGCATCAGCTGAAAACCGTGGTAAAAGGGTCCACACTCTTTCCAACATCAATAGCACAGCATAGAGGGAAAATAAAGTGTCTCCGTTAAGTTGAGGACAAGCAATATTGTACGCCGCTTTGACTAAAGCGGGATCCAACCTAGAGAGTACTAGCGAGGAATTATAGCATGTCGTTGTTTGAAAGTATAAAAAAATGATGCCTTTAAAAATGGTGCCGGTTTTCTGGAAAGAATTTCTTTTTTCAACATGACCGAGTATTTTAAAGCCAATGATTAAGAAAATTAACATTTTGGAAATTAACCTATTTACCTCCAGTTTTTAGCTTTCTGTAGTTTAGCTTTCTGTAATCTTTAACAGAAATACTGTTGATTGCATGGATGAGAATAAACATTAAAAACTCTTAATACACAAAGGCGGTTTCCTTCGGAGAAGAATACGAACGGTTAAAGATCATGACTACTGGTAAAATAGAACAGTCAATTGAATGCTGTTTTCCTATTCTACTCAAACTGTTTCAACGAGTCAAACGTCTGAGCTCCTCCATTTTCTGAAAACCGTGTTACGAGAAGCATTTCTCTTTTTTTACTTTTGGTGAATTCTTAGCGAAATCTTTGAAAATAACCCATTTACATTTGTTACTAATAACGGAAAAGGCTTTTTAATGGACGTGGTTAGTAGAACCTCGTTTATGATCGTCCTTCACCACTATTGAATTATTCTGTGTAAATCAATCCATATTTTAGTTTATTTGTTATTACAAGGTAAAAGAAGTTTGAACTTGCTTTGATGCGAGTACTTTTTATCCGCATATATTGGTGGTAGAAAAGAATAGTCTCTTGACCGCTGTGCTTACTCTGACAACAACGAGTCAAACGTTCGAGCTCCTCAGTTCTTTTCGATTTTTCTAAAAACCATGTTTCCACTACCAGATATGAATTTATATACATCTACTGTAAATATAGCGACATCTTTAGTTAAACCTCGTAAAATCATTTTCTTTAAACTACTTCCTATTAATGGGAGAGGCTTTTCATTTCGCGTGGTTAGTAGAATCTCGTTATTAACCCTCTTCTACCATTTATTCTTTATATTTTTCTTTAAAAGTTCATGGTTCGGATAATTTGTTGCTTTGGGGTATTTTATTTTTATCCCCATATAACGACGAAGTATCAAAAAAATAAGACCGGTGCCGAAGATGATAACTAGTTGTAAAAAAGAACAGTCACTTGAATGTTGTTCGAGGTCCTTACTAGACAACAACAAGTCAAACGTCTCACCTCCATTTTCTTAAATTCGTGTTTCGACTAGTTCTTCTTTGTTTATAAACCTTTGGTGAATTCTTGACGAAAACTAAGCGAAAATAATCCTTTTAAGTTTGTTCGTAATAACGGAAAAGGCGTTTTTACAGGTGTGGTTAGTGGAATATCGTTTTTGACTTTCACTCACCTTTTATTGAATCACTCTGTAAAACAATGATATTTCAGCTTATTTGTTATTGGAAGGTAAAATAATCTTAAACTTGTTTTGGTGCGTGTACTTTTTATTCGCATATAACGTTGACGTGGGTGTGTCGACATTCTTTCCAGGATAAAAAACTGTAAAAAGAAATCTACTGATAAAAGGAAAAACTAACGATTTCGACACCTAATCACCACCGATGTTTACCTTTCTGTAAGCTTGAAGTAGATTTAAATCAAAACTTCATACACCAAGAAGGGTGGCTTCGGGAAAGAATAAGGCCCGAAGATGATACTCGGTGGTAGAAAAGAATAGTGACTGTCTGTTGAACGTTGTGGTTCCTTTGGCAACAACGAGTCAAACGTTAGAGCTGCTTACAAAGCTGTCTTCTCGATGTTTCTAAACAACATATTTCCACGAGAATTGACCTTATTCAAATTCAAATGTAGCAATGTTTTAGGCTAAACTGTGAAAGATCAATTTGCTAAACCTCTTTTTTATTATTGGGAAAGGGTTTTCGTTGCACGCGGTACGTAGAGGCACCTTTTTGACCCTGTTTTACCATTCTTTTAATTATTCTTAAGTTTTTACCATTCATTGTATTATTCTAGGCTTTAGAACTTTACTTTTCAGCTTATTTGTTGCTATAACGGAAGAGATGTCTTGTGCATGCGTGACCTTGGCATCAGCTGAAAACCGTGGTAAAAGGGTCCACACTCTTTCCAACATCAATAGTACAGCATAGAGGGAAATCAAAGTGTCTCCGTTAAGTTGAGGACAAGCTATATTGTACGCCGCTATGACTGAACCGAGATCCAACCTAGAGAATACTAGCGATGAATTATAGCATGTCGCAGTTTGAAAGTATCAAAAAATGATGCCTTTAAAAATAATGTTCTATGGAAAGAATTTCTGTTTTCGACACGACCCACTATTTTGAAGTCAATGATTAAGAAATAAAACATTACCACCAGTTTTTAGCGTTTTGTAATCTTTAACAGAAAGACTGTTGATTGCATGGATAAGAATAAACATAAAAAATTCTTAATACACAAAGACGGTTTCCTTCGGAGAAGGATACGAACGGTCGAAGATGATAACTAGTGGTAAAATAGAACAGTCAATTGAATGCTGTTTTTCTATATTCTACTCAAACTGTTTCAACGAGTCAAACGTTTGAACTCCTCCATTTTCTGAAAAACCGTGTTACGAGAAGCATTTCTCTTTTGTGTACGTTTGGTGAATTCTTAGCGAAATCTTTGAAAATAACCCATTTAAATTTGTTATCTAACAATGGAAAAGGCTTTTCAATGGACGTGGTTAGTAGAACCTCGTTTATGATCCTCCTTCACCATTCATTGAATTATTCTGTGTAAATCAATCCATATTTTAGTTCATTCGTTATTACAAGGTAAAAGAAGTTGAACTTGCTTTAAGGCGTGTACTTTTTATTCCCATATAACGGTGACGTGGGTGTGTCGACATTCTTTTCAAAATAAAAAATTGTGAAAAGAAATCTGCTGATAAAAAGAAAAACTAACGATTTCGACCCCTAATCATCACCGATGTTTACCTTTCTGTAAGCTTGAAGTAAATTTAAATAAAAACTTCGTACACTAAGAAGGGTGGCTTCGGGAAAGAATAAGGCCCTGAAGATGATACTCGGTGGTAGGAAAGAATAGTGACTGTCTGTTGAACGTTGTGGTTCCTTTGACAACAACGAGTCAAACGTTCGAGCTGCTTACAAAGCTATCTTCTCGATTTTCCTAAAAAACATATTTCGAGGAGAATTGACCTTATGTAGCAATGTTTTAGGCTAAACTGTGAAAGATCAATTTGCTAAACCTCTTTTTTAATAATGGGAAAGGCTTTCCGTTGCGTGCGGTACGTAGAGGCACCTTTTTGACCCTCTTTTACCATTCATTCAATTATTCTTAAGTCAGTTTACCATTTATTGTATCATTCTTTAGAACTTTACTTTTCAGCTTATTTGTTGCTATAACGGAAGAGATGTCTTGTGCATGCGTGACCTTGGCATCAGCTGAAAACCGTTGTAAAAGGGTCCACACTCTTTCCAACATCAATAGCACAGCATAAAGGGAAATCAAAGCGTCTCCGTTAAGTTGAGGACAAGCTATATTGTACGCCGCTATGACTAAAGCGGGATCCAACCTAGAGAGTACTAGCGACGAATTATAGCTTGTCGCACTTTGAAAGTATTAAAAAATGACGCTTTAAAAATGGTCTTCTCTGAAAAGAATTTGTTTTCTCGACATGACCCACTATTTTGAAGTCAATGATTAAGAAAATTAACATTACCACCAATTTTAAGCGTTTTGTAATCTTTAACGGAAAGACTGTTGATTGCATGGATGAGAATAAACATTAAAAATTCTTAATACACAAAGACGGTTTCCTTCGGAGAAGGATACGAACGCTCAACGATGATAACTGGTGGTAAAAAAGAACAGTCAATTGAATGCTGTTTTTTTTTATATTCTACTCAAACTGTTTCAACGAGTGAAACGTCTGAGCTCCTCCATTTTCTGAAAAATTGGGTTACGAGAAGCATTTCTCTTTTGTATACGTTTGGTGAATTCTTAGCGAAATCTTTGAAAGTAACCCATTTACATTTGTTACTAAGAACCGAAAAGACTTTTCAATGGACGTGGTTAGTAGAACCTCGTTTATGATCGTCCACACTCTTTCCAACATCACTGACACGGCATAAAGGGAAATCAAAGCGTCTCTGTTAAGTTGAGGACAAGCTATATTTTACGCCGCTATGACTAAAGCGGGATCCACCTAGAGAGTACTAGCAACGAATTATAGCTTGTCAAACTTTGAAAGTATTAAAAAATGACGCCTTTAAAAATGGTGTTTTCTAGAAAAGAATTTCTTACTTGAACATGACCGAGTATTTTAAAGTCAATGATTAAGTTAAAAACATTTAAAAAAGTAACCTATTTACCACGAGTTTTTAGCTTTCAGTAATCTTTAACAGAAAGATTATTGCGGATTGCATGGATGAGAATAAACATTAAAAATTCTTAATAGACAAAGACGGTTTCCTTCTGAGAAGAATACGAACGGTTAAAGATCATGACTAGTGGTAAAATAGAACAGTCAGTTCTATTCTACTCAAATTGTTTCAACAAGTCAAACGTCTGAGCTCCTCCATTTTCTGAAAAATCGTGTTACGACAAGCATTTCTCTTTTGTATACGTTTGGTGAATTCTTAGTGAAATCTTTGAAAATAACCCATTTAAATTTGTTACTTATAACGGAAAAGGCTTTTTAATGGACGTGGTTAGTAGAACCTCGTTTATGATCCTCCTTCACCATTCATTGAATTATTCTGTGTAAATCAATCCATATTTTAGTTTATTTGTTATTACAAGGTAAAAGAAGTTTGAACTTGCTTTGATGCGAGTACTTTTTATCCGCATATATTGGTGGTAGAAAAGAATAGTCTCTTGACCGCTGTGCTTACTCTGACAACAACGAGTCAAACGTTAGAGCTCCTCAGTTACAAATCTTTCTTTTCGATTTTCCTAAAAACCATGTTTCCACTACCAGATATGAATTTATATACATCTACTGTAAATATAGCAACATCTTTAGTTAAACCTCGTAAAATCATTTTCTTTAAACTACTCCTAATAATGGGAGAGGCTTTTCATTTCGCGTGGTTAGTAGAATCTCGTTATTAACCCTCTTCTACCATTTATTCTTTATATTTTTCTTTAAAAGTTCATGGTTCGGATAATTTGTTGCTTTGGGGTATTTTATTTTTATCCCCATATAACGACGAAGTATCAAAAAAATAAGACCGGTGCCGAAGATGATAACTAGTTGTAAAAAAGAACAGTCACTTGAATGTTGTTCGAGGTCCTTACTAGACAACAACAAGTCAAACGTCTCACCTCCATTTTCTTAAATTCGTGTTTCGACTAGTTCTTCTTTGTTTATAAACCTTTGGTGAATTCTTGACGAAAACTAAGCGAAAATAATCCTTTTAAGTTTGTTCGTACTAACAGAAAAGGTGTTTTTACAGGTGTGGTTAGTGGAATATCGTTTTTGACTTTCACTCACCTTTTATTGAATCATTTGTTATTGGAAGGTAAAATAATCTTAAACTTGTTTTGGTGCGTGTACTTTTTATCCGCATATAAAGTTGACGTGGGTGTGTCGACATTCTTTCCAGGATAAAAAACTGTAAAAAGAAATCTACTGATAAAAAGAAAAACTAACGATTTCGACACCTAATCACCACCGATGTTTACCTTTCTGTAAGCTTGAAGTAGATTTAAATTAAAACTTCATACACCAAGAAGGGTGGCTTCGGGAACGAATAAGGCCCGAAGATGATACTCAGTGGTAGAAAAGAATAGTGACTGTCTGTTGAACGTTGTGGTTCTTTTGACAACGAGTCAAACCATAGGTGTACGGGAAATTTTTTGCCAGGGGGGGCGGTAAGCCATTTGCCCAAAAAAATTTCGCAAGTGTCCCAAATTTTTACAAAAGAGTCGAAAAGAAACGAGGACCATATTGCAACAACATAGGCCGTACTGGCTTATGAAAGTGGTTCGATACAGTTTTTCAGGGTCAATGCCAAGTTTGAGCATAAACTACGTCGCCATAAACAAACATTAGGAAAAATTGCCACCACAGTAGATGAAAATTTGTCATGATCAGGGTTGCAATGACATCGGAGTTGTCATAGCATCGAAATCACGCCATTAACTATTTTACTTCAGCAAAATTAAAAATTCTCGGCACTGGGAACCTTACAAAATCGTTCACAGGAGCTTTTTTCTCCAATACGGTCTTCTCAATGTTTGCAAAGTTTAAGCAAAATATGTAAGAGCTTTATCGAGCTAGTTTGCGATGAAGTTTTTACCGTTAAAAATACGGTAACAAAAGGAAAACCGTGAGGTTCGGCCGTTATCTGTAGAAAGCGAAGCGCTTTTGACATACAATTTCACCTCATAGTAGTTTTCACGTGTGTGAAAGATCGTGGACATAGCTCTGCCCGATTACTAGAAGGAAGGATTTGATTAGTGCGCTCTTCTTAGCGGTTTTGTAAACATTTCGGTCTACTTTAACAAATTAGCGATAGATTTTTTAAAAGAATTAAGATTCTTCTCGTAATTCAAACTGAGAATTAGTCAGCCACTCCTCCGTCTTCAGACCCACCCTGTTCTTCGAGTGGAGATGATTCTAGAAAGTTATGCGACTGGATAGCGCATTCCAGCTAGCCCAGAGTAGTACGGCGCCCAACAATAACAAAAAAAATAAATATGTAAATTACTCATCACATGTTAGGCGATTACTGTCTCGTGTGAATGTAACTGGATTATCACGCCGACTTCAGGTTAATATTCAGGTCTTCAAAATAATTAAATAAACATGGAGACGTCTTTAAAAACAGGCTTTGCCCAAATTTTCTCTTGCTGCCCAAAAAATCTGAGTTGCCCAAATTTTGGGGGGGCTGCAGCCCCCCTCGGCCCCCCGGCCCGTACGCCTATGAGTCAAACGTTCGAGCTGCTAACAAAGCTATCTTCTCGATTTTCCTAAAAAACATATTTCCACGAGAATTGACCTTATTTACGTTCAAATGTAGTAATTTTTTTTATTTGGCACTTAAACCTCTCTTAGATAACATCACCAATCAAAGATTTACATAACATGTCCACGGCATGTTGAGAACCTTTAACAGTGCCTTGTAGGGAACTCCACGAGTTCAAGAATTATGCCGTATAATTTTTGAACTCGTGGTAGGGCCTCGCCTTACTGAAACGAGCTACCATCTAGAATGATCGAAAAATAACTCCAATGAATTAAGAACAGCTATGAACTTCTTAGCCTCTTACAAGTAAGTCTCCTAAGTGTACCAAACCTGTTTAAAGGACAAGAATCTTTGATGGAGTCAGAAGATCACATAAAAAGCATGTATGGTGAAATATGTTTCGAAAGTGTCCATTCTTCACCAATGGGTATATTTTACGTGTACCCATTCATTTTTTCGGCCCTTTTAACAAATGTTTTAAGATGATTGTGTGAAGAGAATTTACCCTAGGTACCCTTGTGACATTGTTGTGACCAAACCTTATTACACTTATTACATTATTACATTTGCTGACCAAGCTTTATTAAACTTGTCTCTTCTTTACATTTGTGCCCTATACTGCTACTGCTATGAACTCATCAGTTACCTTGAAGGCTAGCTTTTACTTACCATAAGCCATTGCATACTTTCACGGACAACCCGGAAAAAACGTTTGGTTAAGCAATCATTGCATGTTCGTGTTAGTAATGAAAAACCGATAAACGGTGACCCGTGACTTATTGCCAGCTGGCGTGGACGGAAAAAGGTACATAGACAGCTCATAACGGACCAGCTCGACTGCGATGCCTCAACTTCTTCATGAAGTTATTCAACATGGAAAAGTCTTTTAAGTAAACAGTAGAACCAGGTAATCAATGAAACCTGGAAGAGTAATTCTAAAGAATACTTGTTGTGGTGAAATATGTAATAAAAACGATCACTATTGTTATGGCGGCAGAGCGCTTTAGGCAGAGGTGTAAACTTGAAAATTGTCCGCTATAAGGTGTCTAAGACCCTTTGAATAATTCAAGAGATCTCGCTGGGACTTGGCTTCCCAAAACCAAGTTTGTTTAGTTGCCATTAAGTAGCACCAGCAATTAAGGAATTAAACAGCAACCCACAACTTTCATGTCCACAAAATGGAACTTAAAACCTTTTAAGGAATAGTAGCTTACAACAATGACATTATCGCAGAAAAAGGTTCTTATTCGCGGCCACTGGCCAACTCATGGTTACCGCTTACTGAACTGAGCAGCCATTTTAATAGGTTGAGGGAAATCGCCAATAAAGGGCCGTGGCTGTGACCATTCGAATGTGTATGGTGAAATGTGTTGGTTGAAAACTGTCCAGTTGCCAGTGACGGTGTCCACATATAAGTTTCTTGGTTTCCATACAGGTTTACAGTAACGAGTCTTACCCTGTGAGCGGCTTACTTTTTCATCAACATATACAGCTATTTATTCAGGGGCTCCCAACGAGAATGTAGTTCAAAGCCACGTAAACGTGGCATTTTTTAACGTATTTTAGTATTTAAACGGTAGATAAAGGCATATTTTTATCCCCTAAAAATTTTTCATCTGTTCGGATTTCCTAGCTGAGAGTCTAGTGATCCGAAAATTATAGGGATCAAACCTTACCTTTTCGAAAATTTCAGCCAGAAACAAGGCTTCCGAAAATTCTAGGTGACCTTTTTAGGGTAAAAATCCGTTCAAAATCGGCAATTATACCATTTTTTAGATGTTCGAAAATCCTAGGAGAGGCAGGCAAGCAACAAATCTTACAAAAAATGATCCGAAAATTCTAGATCTCAAATCGTCTTCCGAACAGATATTTTTCCGAAAATTGTCGTTGGGTGCCCCTGTTTATTGTTTAAAAAAAACATGGAATAAATCGTGAACTCATGGGTATAACTCTCAGGTACTAGCCGAACAGAAAAGTGGCAAAGCTTACGTTTCTAATGACAGACAGAAACAGAAAATCATCGTTTAATCATTTTTGCTTTGCTGCGCAACGCCAATAAGAATTTATTGTCCTCTTCGGTTAGGCCATCACTAATACAGTCCTAGTTTAACTTTCCGCAAATCGCCGGGTTTTTAATCCTGAACCGAATGGTTTGCTCATAACATAGTTATTTATATTTATTACGTGTTTAGATACAGGATGTTGTAGAAAAACTTCGGCAAAAAAGTAACAATATTGTACATCTCCTTTCATTTCTTTATTTATGGTGAAATAAGCAAATTAACCTTGAACAGTTCCATGGTGAAAGTAAATCGATTTTACGCTAAAAATAACCATTTACTTAAAACATTATTTTCAAGCTTCGCTTAAATGCATAATTGCGTTCAAACGTCGACGATAAACGACTAAGACATTTCAGTATTTTCAAGACTGTTTATAGTGTAAAGAAATATGGGAATCTTGACATGGTTATATCGTACGCATTTGTGACACCCTATAGCCATGGTTATATCGTACGCATTTGTGACACCCTATAGCCATGGTTATATCGTACGCATTTGTGACACCCTATAGCCATGGTTATATCGTACGCATTTGTGACACCCTATAGCCATGGTTATATCGTACGCATTTGTGACACCCTATAGCCAAAACTCACCGTGGTAGCCTACCCTATTTTTGACCCGTTTCTTTTCTGGCCATTTTGTTTATTGAAAGAGCACCTCGTCCCCAGGCTCTCATCCTAATGAAAATCGCACCTGCCGCAGGGACTTATGGTCTGCATTTGTGCTCTGAAGTGTTTTTGATTTTCTTTCGTTTGTTTTATTTGAGGGTCTCAATGGGGTTAACCGATAGGCGTAAAACGGCCAAAAATTTAGCCCATAGCCGTAAAAAATTAAAAAATTTAACCGTTAGCCGCAAATAGCGTAAAAAAGAGTTCACCGTAAAAGAAAGTGTTCCCTAGATTTGCTACTTTTAAGGAAGGTGCTAAACTCACTTATGGTTGCGTTTTTTATTTCCCGGCTAGTGTGACTCCGTACGCACGTTAGGCGAAGCGCCTTTTAGGTGTTAACCAAGACCTAGGCTCCATTTCCGGCGCTTTCTTGGGGAACTAATTTTTTCCATAGCGAAAGTGTGGCTTCTTGCTGGGGATTAATATTTGCAATTTTCAGGAGGCCGTGGCCTGAAAACAGTAGTGAAACGACACGCAGAGATGTCACTGTTTGTAAAACACGTTGCCGATAAACAACATTTCCCTGTTTTTCTCGGACGCTACGGTAGACATCGCCATGCCTAGTCCCTGTTCGGCGTCTTCCCACGCAATCTCGGTCAAGGCATTTCAGTGGCGAACTCGCTCGGACCACATGACCCGAAAGCCATCAGCCGCGCGGAATAATGCGGCCTACGGACAAGGCAACGGTAAGACAGTCGTTCCGTACAGTCCTTCGCTATCATTAGAAACACTGGACACGGGAATTTTGTTATTGGCCGTTTTCACACTAGACCTAGAAATGGATCATCCGTCTGAGATTAGCCTGTGTACAGTCGCGCCCTCCCCACAGACACCCCTTCTCCGATTTTTTTCTGAGGGGAGGGGGCGGCTGTACACAGGCTATCTGGAACGGATAATCCTGTCTTTAAAAGTCAGGCGGATTGTCTATTCAAAATTAGAACTATTCCATTGCCAAATTAAGACGTATCATCTATCTGACGCGAATCATCAAACGGATAATCCGTCTCACACGAACAATCCTTCTCTGGTGTGAAACGGCCATTTCTGTGATAATGAATGTCGCGCCCCGGCCTTGAGTTGGGCGTTCGCGTGTCTGCTTCTGCTTTTTCACAAAGATTATGTTTAAATTGACTATTGACATTTCTATGTGTAAAATAATATCAGAAGTGCAAAACTTTATAAAAAGTATGGTCTATCAAATGTTAAAATTTTACAAAAGAATAGCTTATTTCATCCCGAGATGATCCGAAGACCTTTATTTTGATTTAAAGATACAAA
Source organism: Porites lobata (assembly GCA_942486035.1). NCBI lineage: Eukaryota > Metazoa > Cnidaria > Anthozoa > Scleractinia > Poritidae > Porites > Porites lobata. The sequence continues at coordinate 100,115 of CALNXK010000454.1, read as the reverse complement.
AAAATACAGGTTAATTAATATTTAACTTTTTGAAAGAAAAGAAGTTAGTTTTTAACTTTTTCGATAACCGTAACTGAAAAAAATTAACCGATAGCCGTAGAAGAGCCAAAATTTTAGCCGATAACCGTAAAAGCCACCACCCCATTGAGACCCTCTTATTTCCCATGTGGGGGAAAGAAAACTCAGACAAAGATCAACAAAATGCACATTCAAGGTGACGTTTTTCATCTTCCTCAAAATGCTTAATGTTTGAAAACGATGCTCTGTGCTCAAGTAAAATTATGCTGACAATTACAGGCAAATAAAGAAATTCTCAGTGCCACTGAATGGAGATCTAGAGGCAAACACTTAAAAAAAGCGTAAACCCGGCACATAAAAATATGTGACAGGGAATTTTCCCAGCCACGATTTTCTCTTTTCATTTTTTTATAAGTGCGATGTCGCCACCGGGATTACTACTCTCTCTTTAACCTGTCGGACCTGCTTCACTTTTTGAAGATTTTCTCTTTTGCAGTTCGCTCGTTTCGCCTTACGCAGGCGAAAATGGTCTACGGCGCAAGCGAAACGAAATATACTGCCTAAGTGTAGGTTATGTTCTCGTCCGATGCTTGCTGTTTTAGGAACGGACAGTTAAAACAATTTAATCATGGAGAGGGATGGGGAAAGCAAAAACATTTTATACAGGTCGAAACGCTTGAAAAAATTCATCCAAAGCACAATGAAAACAAAAAGAAAACTCCCGAAAATCCAACCCCTTACCCTTTTATATACCATTTTTGACAAAAAAGGTCCCCTTTCGCATACCTTCTATCAGTGACAAATGGTGCCTCTTCCACATATAATTGTTTATATTGTTTATAGAACTTTGTATCCCTTTTGACTGCTGTAAATGCACTTTTTTTTTTTTACATAGAATAGCCTGTATACCGATGTTGTTTTATTTGTCTTTTTGTTCCTACTTCCTTGCACTGGTGGTCAATAAATCCCCTGCGGTTTACATTTTATCACCCGCGCTCGACGGCCTTTTGAAGAGGAAGTAGAGAGTCTGTCAACAGTACTAATCTCAAAAACAGAACGTTTTCTGGACTTTTCAAAGCCATTTCATTCATCTATTAGCCCTATTGGGCCCTTTAACAGACCCAAATGACAGATTTTCCTACCCTTTAATATACTTCAACAAGTGAAATCACTACTCTTTCTTATACAGCTATTTCGAGAAAGGTTGTCGGAAGGCTGGTATGGCCAACCGAAATATTGTTATGAAAAAACAAAACACGTTGTTCTGAATCAGCGTTGCACTAGTCTTTGGACTTCTCGTTTTTGGTATATATATTAGTTGTTTTTGGCTTGTCAACATTTAAGTCAAATCGGACTAATCACAAACTGTGTAAGAAACTAGCTAATGAAAAACACCAACATAGGTAACCCTTTCCGGCGGAGCCTCCCCGCCGTAGGCCAATATAGGAAAACCCCCGGGTCTGGTTTTTTTAAAAGATACTATTCTTAAACATTCTTCTTTATTACCAGCCCGGAAGCACAAAATATTGGCGTTCAGTCCTGAACACATTGAGTGATGCCTATAAACAACAAGTTTACTCCGCTACAAGACGATGCCCATCCTCTCCCCTGAGTTATTTCGAATCCTTTTCTCTTTGTCTTTAAAACGCGCATCTTCCATATACATGCTAAGAAGCTGTTTTATTAAAAGGCCGGGAATGAAATATATAAAACATTTCAAAAATTGAAGTATTTGTTAGTTTCCCTGAAAGCAGAAATACGTATTATCAAGTGAGAATAACGGGACAGAGAGGGTAAGGCCCTGCAGTCAGTTCAGCAGGCCAGCGGCTTTGGAAAAATATGACAATCATTGCACCAAACGTTATTTTAGGACAATTAAACGCTGTTGCTAGAATACATAGAAAATGTTAAATTCCCCTACAGCTATGCCACCGTTCTTTCATCGCTTTTAGGTCTCGGACCGCGCTGCCCGCTCTATCTAAAGTTCTTTAAAAACAAACGGCCTTTGACAGTTCATAATGGAAAGAAACAACCTCATTGAACAACAAAAGCAAGACTTAACCCGTAGAAAATAGTTGTAATGAAACTGTCCTTAACACTGCTATCACTTTATTCAATCCTCAGAATGCTGGAAATTACGCTTCTGAGAATTTGCTTTTCAATTTTTTTGTGAAAGGAAGCATGTCCCGAGACTGACCCCCTAAATTACAGGAGACCTGACACCCCCCTCACTACTGCCTTTGTCAAATAGCCAAGCTAATCATGTATTTATTGGATAAATAAATCATTAACATCCCGGAGGCCTATCATGTAAAATCACATGTATTTCCACATAAAAAGCGGTCCTTACAATATGTAACATGCCATCATTAAAAATTTACATAGGCTATAGTATTATTTGTTGTTGGCATGAATGCCACGAGTGATAATTCAAAATGGTTACACGAGGCAATTTTGTGGTATTTATGCCAAATATCAGGTACATTATTTGTTCATACTACTACCCGCAAAAGGCTTGTAATTTTCACTTGTAGGTATAGCCACATGTAGTAGGAAGTAATACAGCAAATGACGTGAACACGTAATTTCAATAACCTTGTCCAAAGAGAAATATTAGAAAATTAAACAAAAGAGAAAGCTAGAAGTAAATTGGAGTATGAATGACTCCGGGTCCTAGACTGAATATAACGTCGAATAAAATTAACAAAGGTTACCAAAATAAGTTTGCTCCCGACGTTTGGTGTTTATTCGGAGGTATCATCTTTGTATTTTGACATTTTTATATATTCTTATTTAAAGATGGATATTACAATTTTCCAGTTTTCACAAAGCCAAGTGACGAAAATATCCAAACCTGAGTCATGCAACTTTTATCCACAGAATTCTTTTAATTTTATTCGTTTTCATGACCGTGTGCGTTTTATCGTTGACAAAGAGAGTTGGATTGACCCGATGCAGAACTAACTCTCGCAACTCCAGTAAAGGTTGGACTATTTGGATAGAGTAAGACAACGTGGAGCGAGGAGAGATAACGGCTGTATTCACAGGTTACTAGACTAAACTTGTTCATGGTAGAGAAACTTGGACTAAGGTGCTCAGGCCGAAAGTCAATTCTAAATCAATTCATTTCAAAACATCGAATTCATTATGAGCACATTGTTCAGGTGGTGTGTGCGCTAAATGAAAGATTGTTTTATTACTAATTTTTTCTTGTAACTGTTCAGCATAATTTTATAATATAATTTTTTTAATATATACTGCTGTTGATCCCCGCAGTTTGTTTTTCAGGCTTCAGGTATATGAAAGGGTATACCTTTTCGTATGCTCCAACTGAAATCCCCTGGGAAATCTGTGATTTGGGTTTGCGAAAGGGACAAAGGGCTAACAGATGAATTTTATGGCTTTATAAAGTCGAAAAAACGTTCAATTTTTGTGATTGATTTCTAATTAAAAGACAGTGCATTTACAGCAGTTAAAAGGGATACAAAGCTCTAAACAACGTATGTTAAAGGAATAACATTTGTCAATAGAAGGTATACTAAAGGGGTACCTTTTCCGTGAAAAAGAGTAAGGGGTTGGACCTCGGGGCGGAGCCTTCCCGTATAAAAATTTATTGAGTACCCCCGGGCTAAAAGATGCCTCAAGCGTCAAGTCACGTCTGCACTTACCAATAATTTCACTGATATCGGTATGAATTGTCATATCCGGCTTTGACACAGGGTCTAGAGGAGAAGTGTTTGTCGTTAGAACATCAAAACCCGTCGAAAACCTCTGAAAAAATGGGCTATTTTGATCGCGTTACAGTTTCGTCGTTACACGTTCTATATACCGCAAACCAAGAGACCGTGAGGGTCGTGCGCCAGCGAGGATATGGCTTGCGGTTATTGATTTTCAAAACGGCGAACAGTAAAGTCGATCTCGGTCAGATAAGAAGCGAAGAAATCATTTACAGTAGATCCAACTGGGCTCATTAATCGTGCTAAGAGACAGGTATAGACATTTTTTAAGGTGAGACTTAAAATAAGTTATTCATATATTCAGACGAAACTCCTCAGGAACCTGTGACCTAAGCGATCCCTTCGGGATTTTCTGTCTTGACGTCATCCTAATCATTTCGTACTTGCGGGAGCAAACAATAGAAACGTCATCATTACCTACCGATTCCTCGCGGCCCCTGTTCAAGCAAATCGAGATTTTTTTCTGGCATATTGACTGTATATTTCAACTGTAAGTACTTTCCTTAATATATGCGCGAGTTACTAGAGTGCCTTCTCGAGAGGGCGAAATCTCTGGGGGCAATAACGAAGTTTTTATTTCATTTAACTTTTGGACTCAATAACGATTCACAATAATCGTCAACCGTCAAAAGTTTTTGGTTTTGAGAATCAAGAGATGGCGCAGTGGTGAGAGTGCTCGCCTCCCACCAAGGCGTTGACGCCATATGTGGGTTGAATTTGTTCTTGGTTCTCTCCTTTGCCCCGAGAGGTTTTTCTCCAGGTACTTCGGTTTTCCCCTCTCTTCAAAAACCAACATTTTCAAATTCCAATTCGACTAGGACTGTCAGGCCAGATGAAGAACCATTTTGTGGATGTGCTACCTCCAAATCATTACTTATTTCTTTCTTTCTTTATTTTTTCTTTAATATTTTTTTAAATTTGACCGTCTTTCATAAAAATTAGTTAAAAGTACCCGTCAATCGTCCAAGCTACCGCCCATTGAGACACTCTGTTCCATAAGGTACTCAAGGGACGTTTTGGTAGAGGTGTGCTGCCGAGGTGCGCCTTCAAACCTTGACCCCTGTTGAAGACAAAAATCGTTCATTTTGCAACCCCTTTTAAGAAAAGAGACCCTATTTTATTTCCCTAATTCTTTCTTTTTCTTGCATACAGAATAGAAATGTTTTTCAAAATAACATTATGAAATTAGTTGTGTTGGAATAAGAATTGTTGGTAGGCATAGACTGAACTCATCGCGAACCGTCGCATTAATTCGTTGGAAAGGCTTCCGGTCCAAAAAGACACTCCTTTCAAGAACGATAATTTATGTTTACCTTGTTTAAGACTCAAGATTGTGAAAGAAAACAATACCCTGTTCAGCGGTACAAACCCACTTATCGGGCCAAATAAGGTCAGGCAGTGCCTCGCGTCGGGGATCTGCATGTAAACGATATAACAAATCCGGTAATCTGAAGTTTCCATATTCTTGACGAATCCGGAAAAATCGTCTATGTAGCCTTTAGAGCATCGTTTCACGCGTCATTGTTATTAACCGAAATGAACAGTTTCAATTGATATCAATGTAATTCAATATGTGGGAGGATAAAGAAGTGTTCCATAAACTTTACGTGCGCAGGAAAACATTGTATTTTGTCTTTATGACGTCCTGTTTTTTATCGTTCCACGTCGCTAAACAAGTTTAGTCGTGTTGCGCTTTGAAAAGAGAAAAGTTATTCTTGACAAAATGAAAACGTTTTTAATCTACATAATTTTCCTCTTAACAATGTTTGGAACTTCGACTACCTCGGGAAATTTCAGCGACGAAGGTAAAACGTGTCTTATTTTCACATCTGCTCTCTTCACGTTATTTTTCCTCGCTAAGCTTGTAGCAAAAGTACAGGGCACGCGCGAAAATCTTTATTTTCCCAGACTAACTTTGCTTTTGCCTTTAAGTTACATCAAACTACTGCGCCAACTTTTCATTGAAAAGTGTTAGAGCTTCTTTAATTTGTCTCGGATTGAATTTATCTGGTCGTCGTGAAATTTTCTCTTCTTGGCCTCAACCAGTTGAAACTGAAATGTTATTTGTTTAGATGATTTTGTTTCCTTTGTTACTTGTTTCTAAGGATCGGAAGCGATTCTGGCGCCCGCAATCGAAGTTACTTACGACGTCAAGTTCAGTCATTTGTTTCCACAAAGTTCAAAAACACTTTTCAAAGCTTTTTTAATAGCTTTGTTGTAATCTAGTTGTAGAAGTGCGATTTTAAGGCTCACTTAAAGTATCAGCACACACTTTCACGCGGTTTATACTGATCAGCTTCACTTAAGCGGTGTAAATGAATTTAAAATATTTATGCGGTTTTTATTGCCTTCAAATGCAGGAATCAACGTCGCTGTAGAACCGTTCCATCGACGCTTTACTGTTGTTGAAGACTTTCGAAGCAAGAGCGTTTTAATCGAGATCCACTTGTCGTCGATTGATATGCTTGTCTCACGGACGGTTAACTTAGTTAACAAAATCAGCAGTTTTACCACAGCCTATTTGCCTGGAAAAACATTTACAAATGAAGTAAGTTTATAACAAGGTAAAGAAATGCAAGACATAAACAAAACCAAACGGTGCTAGTGTTTCACAACGTAAACGACGGCTTTTAAGAAAGTTTGAAGCGACCTTGAGAGTTTGGATAGAACATAAGCGTTCGTTCCGAGAAAGACATCATGTTTCGAGGGGAAACCCAAAAGGTAGGCTGTTTTTAAGGCTAATATAAGTCAACGACGATTTTTCTCTCTTTTCTACCGGCAAACGGAAATGGACGAGGAACAACAAATGGACATAGTTGATACAAACCAGCCACAAAATGACTCATCGATCATGATCAACAAGTCGTGGAAAAATCCAGCCGCAGCCAAACAAGAAATCATCCAGCGAGATGCGGCAGGAAACAACTCCACATGGTTAGCATGCGCACCAGCATGGAACAGCCTCTTAAGTGCCGTGAAGTTGGTTTTGAAATGGCTATATGATTGGTATCGAGTGGCCGAAGACATAAACTTAGACGCATTTGCTAGCAGAAAAGTTACTGCATCGGATTCTTCTTGTCCGGTAGACGGAGTAAGTTTGGCTTTAATGTCCACATTACTATTAATACCTGAGGGCTTTTGCGCCGGCGCGAAAACCATACGGGATAGCTAGGGCATCTGTTCACAAATAAGAATGGTGATTTCTTTTCGGCGCGATTTCTGTAACGGAGCAGAACTGCGCCGCGCCGATCCCTAGAGTGGAAAGTGAGTTACATATCTGATAGCGGGTGTTCACAGACTTCACACTATATCGGATAGCTTTTATATGTATGTTTTTATTTAAGGGACGTATTTTTACCAAAAAAACTTACTACCAAGTTGTTTTAGACAATAAGCGTTCACAGTTGGGATCGCGCTATTTTTCTATTGATGCTGAAAACAAGGCTACTAATGGCCGATTAAGGCTAAAATAGCAAAAATGTGGCACAACTTTTGAGATTCTAATCTGTTTTCCAGACCTGTTGGAATGGTTTGCACTTTAAACAAGACACTGCAGAAGCGTTTAGTCGAGCTTCAATAATATATGTAAACTTTCGCGTTTTTCACCTTTTTCACATAGACCATAATGAACCCTGGTTAACCCCCCCCCCCCCCCCAAAAAAAAAAAATTCTGCATGACCATTGTTTTCGATTTCTCTTGGGACGACTGTAATACCCAAGAGAAATTGGAAAGAATGGTTATGCAAAATTTGGGGGGGTAAACAAGGTACAGTAAGCTCGCCCATCCCAAAGGTTTAGGCCCAGCATCAATTTTTTTAAAAAATGGCGCCTGTTGCGCAGGCTAATTAAGTAAAAATAAA
>CALNXK010000454.1:55000-87500 GCA_942486035.1 Porites lobata | reverse complement strand
CCCTTTTAGCAAAGGTCGCACTACACTATCGGCCAAGTGTTGAACTTGCGAAGCCATTTCTCATAAATACGATCCACATAGAAATGATGAAGAGGAAAGATTGAGTCGTTTGACGCAGAAGATACATCCCCCATGGCTCCACCCACGACTATGTGAACCTGGTTATATCAAAAGGTGTGGACATTCGGTAAACGATAACCGGTCTTTGTACTGACGTAGCCTTTCAGGATACTTTTAGAATTGCAACTTGACTTTTTGCCATAGGGTGGCAGGTCAAAAATTTCAAACCGGAGAGCAAATTAAAGTTGACTTCTTCTTTGGGTGGAAATGTCATTGTATATCTCTGTTTTCTTACTTTTTCTTCCTTTTCCTTCTCAGTGCGTGATCTAGCTTCCAAAACAGGTTTCTTGTTTGTAGCGTGAACACACATCTTTGTCGGGAAATGGGTTTGTTCACTGGTGCAAATGACGTACCACTTGTCAAAGTATTTGCCCTTCACAGTTCCGCCAGCTTGGTTCGTTACACCAAGAAGCTCTTCAGAACAAATAGCTGGCTCACATCGTGTTTCATACTTTCCTAATAAGGGATAGCAAAGTTTTCATCGTTCCGATTCCTGCAAGGTTCTCTCCTAAGTCAACAGGTACAGTCAATACCACTATTTATCAGACACAGGTCCGAATGTTTTTTAAAGCTCACTCCTTATAGGCATTTGAACAACCACTAATTATTCGAAACACTTGGGACCACATTTACAAATGACAAACACGGTTTCAGACGCTGTCAAAAGTTAGTTTCTCATTAGCATTAGGTTGGATTGATGTGAGATACAGTACAAGAAGAAGTACAAGTAGACGCTGCAGTAACACACTTAACATCGTTTAGTTGGTTCTGTCAGTAAAAACTCTTTGCAATCTTCAGCGCCCTTCGTTTTTGTCGACACATGCGCTCTCCACATCAAGCTAAACCAAGCGACATTCATTTGAAAAAACTCAAGTTAAAATGTACCAGTTTTGTCTCGTAACAATTAATTACAAGTCTTTTAATTAACTGCAGACTCGCAGTGTTTTAGTCACTGGTACAAAATACCGCCAGTTACGCAGGCTACCTTGGGTCTAGCTGTAGAGATGAACTAATTTGTATTCACGTTTGGGCGTATGAACTCACATAATTAAATGACTAACGGCGCACAAGACCATAAGCTCATCAAGCGCTGCGACTTCGATAGTTAGTCGTTTCCTCGAGATGGAACGGAGAAAACGCTTTTGTAATGGTGAGTCAAAATTGAAATAGAGAGTTTTCAGCTCCACTTTTTGTATGTGTGTGTGTGCTTTGTTTATATATCCGGTTTTTAGCGCTAAATAAGGAGACATGTGTTGCTAGGCGATCGCACGTCTTATTCTTATCTTTTTTTAATAGACGTTCCACTCATTAGTTACTAGAATGGAGTTTATTCAAGAACCAAAAGAGTTACGGTTTACTTTAGAACCACCTGTTGTTTTCTATAGAATTTTGATACCCTGTGTAATACTTTCTACAGAGGCAGGTAAACAAAGATTGACATTTTTGCTTGATAGGCAGTTTTTCGCTTCGCTGCGCTTCGACCTCATTTACATGATTTGCCCGAAAAAAATTAGTACGATTTCGCATTCGCCTAACCTCCTTTTTCCTTCCTTTGAAGTAAAGATTTTTCAGTTTACCTCTGTGTCTTGATTTTGTTTATAACTGATTTTTAGTAAAAATAACTTAATGATTAAAGATTTTTCAGTTAGTATAATCTGCAAAGATAGCATGTTCAAAATTTGCCAATCAGAAGACTATAGCAAATTGCTGATTATATCAAAAGATTACTTTTCTATTTATAGATTATGATTTCAACATTTTCTGATGACATCAACCCCTAGGGTATTCTGATGTCACTTGCCCCTTGCTAGCTACAAATATACTATGACATCATCCTATCTTAATGGAATACATGACGTCATCGGTATTAATTTAAACTGACGTCATACTATCTAAATGAGATGCATGACGTCATCTCCGTTAATGTATTTCCCCGCAAGTTAATGAAATTCCCCCGCAAAAAACCAGAGTAACCGGTGCCTCCCCCACTACTGTAAGAACTGTATCTTGTATCTCTCTCTTTTTTTTCAATAACATCTTAAAACAATTGCAAATTTTGTTAAATTTCGTTTTTGTGCCTTATAAGGCCTGAACAAAAAAAAAAGGAGTTGGATTGACATTGACTACCCTCGCCGCTCGCCACCAGAGACTTTCGAAGGGAGAGATGTCTGCGATTTGGCCCCAAATAATAAGTAAGAATAATGCCAAGATAGGGGTGTTATCAAATTAAAATTACTCGTATTACAGGAGGGGCCTAACTTTCATTTTACATCATGTTCTTTTGCATTAAATTGTACTAACAATTCCACATGCATTGTAAAACAGGATCGTCCCAAACAAACCATTTGTACTGAGTTACTGTCCTTATAAGACAGTTTCATTCACCCTCAGGTGTAGAAGCCCAGGCCAGTTTGCCCTGCAAAGGTCGCGTAAGCATGCCCTGTCTGTCTTTGAGGTAAGCAAATGTAGGGTTTCACAATCAACTGTTTTCCAGTTGGGGAATACCAAATATGTCCGGCTCAAAGTCCTCAGCAAGGGCGGCTCCTCCCAGGAAACGAAAAATAAGGCATCCTTTTTCTCTTCAGTTTTCACAAGTTGCGAGCTTCTTCTTTTCCCCTTTTTTTTCTGTGCCCTTTCCTTTTTCTTGCTTCAGATGTTGTGGAGTTGGTGCCTATTTGATATGTCGCCTTATATTTAGCCATCAATCTGTGCAATTCCTCAACAAGATGTAACACGTCTTTTTCAAAGCCAGACTTGATATAGTGTCGTTTCTCATTGTACGTTGAAATTGTGAAGGCAATTTAGGCCAGTCTTAAGTTTACCCCCCCCCCTCCATAAATGGGCTGTAATCATGTTTAGTTATGTTTTCTGTGATGGCATGAAGCTTATCCAAGATGCCATTCGCCTCCCTCTTGACTGCCCTATTGTTGCTGTCATCATGAGGCTTCTTGTACTCCTCTCGGAGAAACCTTTCAGCACAAGCAGGGTTGTCGGACGACAAATAGCGAAGACGATTTTCAAGCTTTTCATCTTCTACAGTTGGCAGTAAAAATTCTGAAGAGATCAGGAGAGGGGCTGAACTAATTCTGCTTTTGCGAACGGGGGGGGCACGACATAATAATTTCCCCTTTGAAACTCATTTCTCAGCCCTGACAATTATTGCAAAGTCCCTTAATGACCCCCAATTTCTTGTACTTGAGCTTGTCCACTTTGCATTCTAGTTTTTTTTATAAAGAGAGAACTGATACCATCATCTTCGCTGACTAAAAAAGCCCCACCCCTTCCCCTCAATAAGCCCTTGTCTCTATTAAGCTCCACCTCAAACGTGTTTGAACTAAATAACCACACGGTGGGGGAGGGAGGGGGTAATAGAGGATTTACGATGTATATAAAGGAAACTACGTAACCAGTAGTTTACAAGGAACAAAAAGGCGAATTCGACGACATTTGTCACTAAATCTACTAATTATCATTTTCTTTGTACCGTTCTAGCTATCTCTTTTTTTCCTAATACTGAAGGCATATTTATTCTAGAGATATCATTGACTTCAACACTTTGCTACGATGGCCCAGGAGGGTCACAGTCCAGTATTGGTTTTTGACAGTCCAGTTATGGTTTTACACAGTCTAGTTTTAGTTTTTACACAGTCCAGTTTTAATTTTTACACAGTCCAGTTTTATTTTTTTACACAGTCCAGTTCTAATTTTTACAGAGCACAGTCCAGTTTTATTTTTTTACACAGTCCAGTTCTAATTTTTTACAGAGTCCAGTTTTATTTTTTTACACAGTCCAGTTCTAATTTTTACACAGCACAGTCCAGTTTTATTTTTTTACACAGTCCAGTTGTAATATTTTATACAGTCGAGTTTTAATTTTTACACAGTCCAGTTTTATTTTTTTTACACGGTCCAGTTTTATTTTTACACGGTCAATACATCGTCCAGTTTTATTTTCTGTGTAGTTACCAGACCTCTCTCGCTCTACTGTAACACGTGTTATCTCACGGCAGCCATTTTGTATTTCCTTGAGACGATGGATTCAATCATCAGGCAGGTTGTTCGAGAGGAACTGAGAAGAAAACAAATCAGGTGTGGCTGGATCATCACGAAGTTCGTTTTCAACACGAACAGTGGGCCGTTTGGGGTGTTTCTAAAACGAAGACCCGAAAACGAAGATCTAAGACCCCGAGGGGGGGGTACTACCTTATAAGGGCTTAATGGGGACGTGCAGCCAGCCAGGGTATGTTTTTCGGGATTTTTGTCATAAAAAAGGTATCGATTTTATCATTTTTTGTCTTAGTCAGGGTATCGATTTTTGTCTTAAACAGGGGCGGGGTATGAGGGGCCGGACCGCACCCCCCCACCCAAGGATATATCGAGTACCCCCCCCCCGGGCTAAGACCTAAGACCCCGTGGACTAAAACGAAGACCCTCGCAGGGTGTTTATCATCCAAGAAAAGATACCCTGTTTGAAAAATTGATAAAATCGATACCCTGATTAAGGCAAAAAATGATAAAATCGATACCCTGTTTAAGACAAAAATCCCGAAAAACGTACCCTGGCTGGCTGCACGTCCCCATTAAGCCCTTATAAGGGAGTACCTCCTCCCCTGGGGGTCTTAGGTCTTCGTTTTTGGGTCTTCGTTTTAGAACACCCCAAACGGCCCACTGTTCGTGATGAAAACGAATTTCGTGATGATCCAGCCACAACTGATTCGTTTTCACTTCTTCCCTGATCATCTTGATTAGTAGAAGACGCAGTTTCTGGAAGACTAGTATTTGAACGTCTCAGTTCCTCTTGAACAACCTGCCTGATGATTGAATCCATCGTCGCAAGGAAATACAAAATGGCTGCCGTGAGATAACACGTGTTACAGTAGAGCGAGAGAGGTCTGGTAACTACACAGAAAATAAAACTGGACTGTGTAAAAAATAAAACTGGACTGTGTTAAAAAATAAAACTGGACTGTGTTAAAAAATAAAACTGGACTGTGTAAAAATTAAAACTGGACTGTGTTAAAAAATAAAACTGGACTGTGTTAAAAAATAAAACTGGACTGTGTTAAAAAATAAAACTGGACTGTGTAAAAATTTAAACTGGACTGTGTTAAAAAATAAAACTGGACTGTGTTAAAAAATAAAACTGGACTGTGTAAAAATTAAAACTGGACTGTGTTAAAAAATAAAACTGGACTGTGTAAAAATTAGAACTGGACTGTGTAAACAAATAAAACTGGACTGTGTAAAAATTAAAACTGGACTGTGTTAAAAAATAAAACTGGACTGTGTTAGAAAATAAAACTGGACTGTGTAAAAATTAAAACTGGACTGTGTTAAAAAATAAAACTGGACTGTGTTAAAAAATAAAACTGGACTGTGTAAAAATTAAAACTGGACTGTGTTAAAAAATAAAACTGGACTGTGTTAGAAAATAAAACTGGACTGTGTAAAAATTAAAACTGGACTGTGTTAAAAAATAAAACTGGACTGTGTTAAAAAATAAAACTGGACTGTGTAAAAATTAAAACTGGACTGTGTTAAAAAATAAAACTGGACTGTGTAAAAATTAGAACTGGACTGTGTTAAAAAATAAAACTGGACTGTGTAAAAATTAAAACTGGACTGTGTCAAAAAATAAAACTAGACTGTGTAAAAATTAGAACTGGACTGTGTAAAAAAATAAAACTGGACTCTGTGCTGAAATTAAAACTAGACCTTTTAACAAAATAAAACTGGACTGTGTAAAAATTAAAACTAGACTGTGTAAAAACTAAAACTAGATTGTATAAAACCATAACTAGACTGTCAAAAACCAATACTGGACTGTCACCCTCCTGGGCCATCGTACTTTGCCATCACGCTCAGAGTAATAAGAACTTATCCATTCTTCATGTACTCCATATAGGTTAAAAGATATCAAAACACTAACAAACAAACGTGCCAAAAGTAAGTTCAAGCTTATCCATTTAACAAAAATTCATTGTTTAGCCAGTTCGGATAATATTCCAATAGACGACCTGTATTTGCCCCTCAGAAAAAGAAAAAAAGGCCACGGTATTTTGTTAGGTACTGAAAATTAGAAGAGTTTAAACTCAGTTCCTCTTTGACAGTAAACTATGCTATCCTTAAGGTACCCCAGTAATTATGTTTTGTCTAAATGATCTAGTCTATTTGAGGCTGTAATGGAGTCTCGTATTAAAATGTCGACTCTACAAAGGAGAAGCGAAATTTGATGTCAAATCGCATTTTCTTTCTCATATTGGATGAAATGCTGTACTGGACAGCACAGGAAGGGTTGCACGATACACATATTGACCTTTAAGGGTATCGAGGGAGGTTATATTTATAGAACTGGCTAAAACTATTTAAATGGACGTACAGTTGGTTCGAAAATGTAGGATGCTCAAAATATTAGGGATTCAAAATATCCAAAGTAAAATCGTAGCGATACACTTGAGGAGTCCAGGGTCGAGATAACAGAACCCTTTATATACACTGTATTTTTGATTAACTGAACGATAAATGCACTCTTCTCGTGTTTTACTCTGACTCTGTTCTGCTCAGTTTAGGTCTCTGTTTTGAATATTCTCAACCCTACTCTCACATGAGGGTCTGGATGGGGTTAACTGACAACTGACAAATGGCCAAAATTTGAACTGACAACTGACATTTGCCTTGGGTTTTACTGTCAGCTGACAGAGGAGCTGATTGTCCCTTATTTTCTACAAAACCCGTTTTTAAGGCCTTAAAATAGCATTGTTCCACTCTTTCCATCAGGCGATGTGATCAAATGTGCGTTTTTAAGGGTAATCTTAGCAGCAAGACGCTTATGTTTCATATTTCGTTAATGATTTTACTGTAAAACGCATGTGTGTCATGTACCAACTGTTGTAAATGACCCGATGATCTGAAATTTACGCCCCTCTGAGAACGCGCCAGCATCCGACGGCTGCTCCAAATGAGGGCGTTACTGACAGGCAATTGGCAGTTTTTACTGAGATGATTCAGAGACGGTTTTTCTTGGTCATCTTACTATCTACGTCTCAATGTTATACCTGCCAACAGTTTCTGAGTCAAATGCGTGAGATTTTCGCCTTGTCATGACGGAGATTTCCGTAAACGTCCCGGCGACTTCCGGAGATTTTCGACGAATATCCGAAGACTTCCGAACGTTGCCAAAAATTAAATGTCCGCAGATGTTCCCGAAGACGTTTGAGCAATTCCGAAGCTACTTAAAAGACGACACTTTTAGCTTGCTTTGATATGATTTCGTTAGAATACAAAAAAGGACACAAAGTCATCATGTATTACGAACAATTTGTCCGTATTTGTGAGTAAGGCGTGGGAAATTGTCCTTGATGCGTGATATCGATGTCTTTAGTCCACAGGCGTAAGACTCACGCATAATGCGTATACAATATTCTGAAGGTATAAATTTTGATTGGCTTGATGGTTGGCAATATTACACTCTGGCCAGCAAAAACTTTCGAGAGGAGGGGAGTAACACGAGACTTGAGAAAAGGAGGGCCTATTGAAATGCTTAGAACATATACAATAGCAAAATTGATAAAAATTAAGGTACTATGGCATCAGCTTTCGAATTTAATGTTTAATTTACATTATATGTGCCTTTTAAGCCAAATTTCGCGTAAAAAATATGCAAATAAATTTCATAGTTAATCATTAATAACCATTTAACTGACGACTGACAAAAAGCCTAAAATTTAACTGACAACTGACAAATGGCCGAAATTTTAACTGACAACTGACATTTGTACCCCTCCCCCCCTCCAGACCCTCTTACATTGTATGTAAACTTCCCTTCGGAAGGAAAGGGTGGCAAGGTGGTGAGAGCGCTCGCCTCCTACCAATGTGGCCCGGTTTCAAATCCCGGCGTCGACGACTTATGTGGGTTGAGTTTGTTGTTGGTTTCTCTCCTTTGCTCTGAGAGGTTTTCCTCCAGGTACTCCGGTTTTCTCCTTTCTTCAAAAACCAGCATTTCCAAATTTCGATCAGATTAGTGAAAGTGCTACCTCTAATTATTTCGTTATAATATTTACTTATTTACTTACTTATTTATTTACTAAGGACCCATTCAACTCTACTATATTATATTATATTTTAGTATATACACACTCAGCGATCTTGGTGAATTAAGCAATCTGATTGGTTCGTTACCTTGGACTATTCAACAATTCGTTAAATAAAGAATATTGTATTTTTTTGTATTGTAATGTATTGAAAGCAAATGTTTGCAGAAATTCTACGTTTTAAGTAAATAGGAGAAAGAATGCTACATGAAGACGAAGTCTTACCTCGAGGAACCGAATCGCCATTTTGTCAGCGCTTCATTCGAAGAACGACACAACAAACCTTTTCGGCTGTCAACTTGGCCAGTCAACAGAAAACAACAAAGCTCTTCTTTTCTTCTCAGGTAAGGAAACAATTCAAACTTTTAGCGGTTCCATTTAAGTCATTACGCTGTTGTTTGCGAAGTGATAAGCTTGTGAATTGCCATGTTTGAAAATTCTACAAAGATCTGTTTTTAAACTTTCGCGTGTCTGGCTCACCTGATCTGTCAATCAAATCGTACTTTTTAAAGGTTTCCTCTCTGATTTTGCTGAGATCACTTCGTGTGTATATACTAAAACAATTATTATTTTCAATTTCGGTGAATAGTGGCTTTAGAAATATTTACCTCGCCACTTCGTGGCGAGCCACTATTCACCTCGATTTCAAAAAATAATTGTTAAATATTATATTTGGCTATTATACTCTTTCTACGTTCCGTTATTTTCCTTTTCACTTTATGATCTTCAGTCACCAAGTAATAACTGCCTTGCTGGCATCAATGACATCAGCAACCCACACAGCCGCATCCCAGCATGCACTGCTGAAGTCTTCATTGGACAGTCAAAGTACTAAATTAATATAAATTAATATAATTGTAATATATTTGGAATAACAATCCGTAACAAACGAACAACTACTGATTTTAGAGAGCAAGGCATGTTTCGATCGATCTCGATCACTGATCAGTTCTGTTACATGTACAAGGGAAACACTTATGATTTGAAGTTATTTATTATCAGAGCGGATGCAAAATCTTGCATGTGTGTTTGAAGTAAACCAAACGACTCATTCAGTGGATAGTTACTTATCAGGACGGAGCTTAGCGTTCTGCACACAGTCCATGTGCATTATAAGGAAGTTAAACCGGTTTGATCAAAGATGACTAGGTAAAGTTTTTTTTTAAATTTAAGTTACATTATCTTCGATAACAACTGTGCGAGAGTACAAAAACGTGCACGCAGTTGAACACAGAGTTTGGTACAGACGATAATTCTGAGCAGTTTAAACTCCACTTTACAGATACACACAAGAAAAAAAGAATGATAATAATAAGAAAATTATATAAAAAGGATTCGAGTATTGACATTTTGACACAATAGACCATTTTCTTGATTACTTCTTGTTTCTTCTTTTGGCTTCGTGGCTTTTTATGTTTTTCTGTTAGTACGACCAGCTCTTCCCACAGTTTTGTTCTTTGAAACAGATATCCCTTTAGCTTACCCGTGAGGTTTCAGCTTTTAAATCTTACAGTTTTTTGCTGATTTCTATCGTTTCGCAGCGATTCAGCCGCGACTGACCAATGTTTGTTTGCGTTTTTGCCAAAAAGTTCCCCGCTTTAGCCTCACAATCATGCTGTGAAGTCTCTCGTCCCAGGGCCGTTGGGGAATACGAATATCGTCTATTAAATCGCATTCAAGGTAAAGGAAAAAATAAATCATGGTCATGTAGAAACTTCATGTGTACTTACCATTCTCGTCGACATCGTCGTAGTCATTACCGAACTCGTCTTCTTAAAAATCTGTGGATGAGTATACACAGCATAAAGTGGTACAATGATGTCATCTTTGTTGTGTCCGATGCGTGCATCGTATGTTCCAAGAAACGAAGCGCTCTTGTTGAACTTGAGAAGCCATTTCTCAGACCGATACGATCCAGAAAAGAATGATGAAGAGGAAAGACCGGGTCGTTCGACGCAGAAGATACATCTCCCATGGCTCCACCCACGACTATGTGAACGTGATTATGTAAGGTGTGCATATTCGGCAAACGATAACCGGTCTTTGTACTGACGTAGCCTTCCAGGATGTTTTTAAAATTGCAGCTTGACTCTTTTCCATAGGGTGGCAGGTCAAAAGTCTTAAACCGGAGAGCACAATTTCATTTTCTTTGGTTGGAAATGTCATTGTATATCCTTGTTTTCTTACTTTTTCTTCCGTTAGTTTTCCTTCTAATTGATCCGTTCTAAATTAAACCAGGTTTCTTGTTTGTTGGGTCACACATCTTCGTCAGGAAGCAGGAACTGTTCATTGCTGCAAATGACGTACCAGTTGTCAAAGTATTTGCCCTTCAATCAGCTTGGTTTGTTACACCAAGAAGCTCTTCAGAACAAATAGCTGGATCACATTGTGTTTTACTTCCGGTCCAGTCCCAATAAGGAACAGCAAAGTTTTTCATCGTTACTAGTTTCCTGCAAGGTTTTTTTCCCCAAGCCAACATGTACAGTCGATGCCACGTAGGAAACCCCTGCCCGTCATGCGCAAACTCAATATGTGCCCTTGTCATGTTATGTTGGTGTCTCGTGCAGCATAGTAGTGCATTCACACGAACAAGTCATAGTTGCTGACGTTGTGAAAGAGTGCTGTCGGGTCGCGGTTGGACTTAACGGTTTTGTTGACCTCTTCACTGTATGGTGTCAAATTCACCACATAATCGCTTATGTAGTGCCTGGACATGTTGATGTACCTCATGTATTGATCCTTCTCCTCGGCTGACAACTTGAGAAAATTTTTGCGAGTCAGGGTTTTTTTTTTGCGTACAGTCATTGTCATAGTAGCCAAACTCACACTTGTTGCAGTCATATCCAGCAAAGTTTTAATTGCATTTGCACGTTTTGTGGTAAAGAGCAGGAGGTCAGTTATGGCGCTCGTCGTCTTTCTGGAAAGGTTGGTTATGACGGAACTTGAACATCCAATCACGAATGATCATTTCCTGTCATGTACCTCTGTTTCCATCGCTACCGCATGGTGCACTAAATCCTTTTGGGATTGGACAACATTTCTTGTTTTTCAGATTCGTCAGGAATGTACAAACTCTAGGAAACTGACCTTCAGCCTGGAGTAAGGTGAACACAATTAAGACAAGACACGTGATAATACGGCAGCTCATCTTACTTGGGACTTCCTGAATGAATAAAGAGGATTGTTCATTTTCGAGAAAAGGCTAATGTTCAAACAAGAGGTCTTTAAACGGCTTGGAAACTAAAATTTGATAGCATTTTGTTTTGAATAAGGGTATGGGCATGATTTTCAGTTGAACATGCCTAGCGAGCGTAAAAATCGCATCCAGTCTGAGGATTAATGAGAGAGGGAAAATTTTATATATTTAGGCATGACAAAATTCAAGGGAACATTGGTACTTAGAAATAACATCTCATAGGCATGGAAAAAATGGGTTCATGCCCTCGCAGCCCAAACTTGACCCAGCTAAACTTAGGTCCCAGATCTCTCACCGGGTTGATAATTCAGTCCCAGTTTTTGCTCCTCTGGTTTGGCATGCCGGGCATGCCGATCGTGAAGCCACTTGGTTTGGCATGCCCGGCATGACAGGCAAGAAATTGGCATGCCCAGCGAGACTGATTTTGATGTTCGCTTCAGCATCATATCCTGAGAATCACATATAATCGCCAAATATATCTTAGGGAGCTTTAAGTTACAGGTTTCATGCCTGGCAATAAATGCAGATTATAACAAAAAAGTCATGTTTGTCACAATGTGTGTCACGGGATCGACTGGCAAAACTGAAGACAGAAGCCTGGATTTATAAATAAAAAGTTCAACAAAACAACATTATTCATGCATAAAATAGAATACATAACTTGCAATCAAAGATTAATCCTTTTATTTCTAACCGATATTGACATTTCTGGGTCCAGATTTAAATTTGATCGCGGAAAAGCGTCTTAAACAATAAGATAACAAATCTTCTCAGTATAAACTTATCCATGCTTAAATTTTATCGCGTCCGAAAGTTTCCCGGTCAACAGCATTAAAAGACTGGTGAAAATTAGGCTTACCAGGTCGTTCAAGTCAGTACGAGAGTACGACGTTAATACTCCAAAGACGTTCTGCTTTGGTGAATTTGGACTGTCTTCTCAGAGAGATTTTGCTTAGTTTTTCAGTGCGCTCCTTGTCGGCTATGCGAATCTCGCAAACTGTTTTACTCCTTGCTGACGATAGTCCTTTGAGCAACGTCATCTGCGTCATCCGAAGATACCCCGAGCACGCACGAAATCGACCGAATTTCCGCAGAAGTGTTTTCGGATGACGATGAATCTAGTTTGTTGTAGCGTGGCAGTTGTGGCGTCACGATGTCGTCATGTCTCTTCGCACTTGTTTGTCTTTTTTTTCTGCGGTGCATGGTTGAGTGCTGGACAAGAAATGGATTCTGCGAGAGACTGTAAGTACAAATTTAGTATTAATTTGGTAACGAAAAAGCCTGAATATCGAACAAATCCTGTGAATTAGCCTTTTGGCATTCAGTTTATCTTGCTGTTGAGCATGCCTAAGAACTCCGGCATAAGTGGTTGTCAACTCGTAAAAAACTAAGATTTAGTCGCTTTTTCAACTTTGCTTTGTGGGCCGAAAAATTTACCTTTACGCAAAAACAAAAGCAAACAATGAGGCTTTTATTCGACATATTTTCTGAGAATTTTATCTGATCAATTTAATGTCACTAGCATTGTTTTCGTATAGGAATTTTCCTAATTATATGAGCTTTTAATTTAATAATTTTGATACTCTATAAACTTCTCATTTGATAGCTTCACTTTTTTATACACCGATTGAGAAACAAATTCGCTCTCGTTAAATCCTATTTTATGACCTGTTTATTAGAACTCTAGGTAACATACGAAATGATGTAACCGGACAGGCTTTAACCTTTGGTCCTAATTTATTTTTTCTTCACAACCCCTAATCAGTTGACGGGCCGTGAGAGAATATCGCCGCAAAAAGACGCGAAAAAGTTTTCGCTGAGTTTCGTTTACATATTCCGGCTTTATATGGGTCTACACCTTACCTGCTTAAAAAGGAAACTGTTGTTCAATTAAGTGTCAGTCAAACTCGGTATAATCTTGGCTTGCAAATCCACAGGCAAAGGTTTATTTCACAGTAGAAAAGCGTGTAAACATCATCGAACAACGAATTGTAAATTGGCTAATGTGAAACCACGTTTCTTTCACTTTATTTACCATGCATTTATCTCAATTGCACACTCTTGTGAAATCAGCCTCAGACAATTAGTTGCGACCTTTAACAGACTCAACAAGCCAGTATGAAAATATGTTAAGAGAAGCTGAGCTCTACATGTTCTATTTCTTTTTTTCATATTGCCCTTGCATGTGTTAACATTCCATTTCTTTTTTGTTACAGGTAACTTCCAGACATGACGAGGAGATAATTACTTTTCTAGAGAGCAATTCTTTGATACTGTCAGTTATTACTGACTTACTTTGAGTTAAAAACAAAGAACACAGACACTGGTAATGACACAAAAACATTAATCCCTGGCAAGCCTACAAAACAAGAAAGAGGAACTCCTTATCAAAATGTGAAGCAAGATAAAAACAGCTTTTCTAACGTAGGGAAAATTGCGTTAGAGAGATTTGTAATTGCAACGTTATATTCAAGCACATTGCATTTTCAAACATCATAATTTACTGAATAATGAACAGTGATTTTGGGGCTTAGCTCAGTTTGTAATGAACTTTGAAAGATATTCTATAACCTTGTCTTTTTAAAAACTTTCATGGAACATAGATGCATTTTATTATACAATGAAAATAGTCTCTGTCTCTCTTTTTACTGATTTCAGTCAATTCCATTTTATTCGCAATGTGAAATGGGAATCCTATTAAAGACTCATTAAAAGGGGTAAGGAGTTTTTACAATCCCCCAACAGGTCATCTCCACGATTACGCTGTTTTATTACTACGGTAGAATCCCTCAGGGTTTTACTTTCTTGTGAAAATTAGAGCTTTGTTATTTAAACTTCGCTGGGACAACCAAATCTATGAAAATGAAAGGAATAGCAATGACGTCATCGTGTAACCGTACATCAAAAGATAAACACTGTGATCTGTTTAGTTTTTTTTTCTTTTATCCAAGCTTAAAATATCTGTAGATTCAAGGAATTATAACCTGAGCGTTGAGAGCATGCCAGAGACCGATTTTGGCATGCCCGGCATGACCCAGATCATGGCACGCCCGGCATGCCAGAGAATTTGGCATGCCGGGCATGTCAGAAAATTTGGCATGCCCGGCATGCCGGAGATTTTGCTGGGTATGAATTACTTAATACTAGAACCTAGGCTTCTCGCGGCCTGGGTGAGAAGGTCACAGAACCTCAAATTATGCTTACAAGGCATGCGAAATTCTGTTGCATGCCAATTTCAATGCAAAACCACTCTGGGGCCACCCCCTCTATTACCAATGAGCAAATCATTGACGATAGGCATGGGAAAAATCCTTGCATGCTAACCAACATTGAAAACGTAGCAGAAATGTCCTCAATTGCTGAGTCATGCCCTAGGCGAGGCTTTAAAATACAGAATTTCCTGACATGGATGAGGGAATTTTCCGTAAACAGCATGTGATCATGCCGGCTAGGACGTATTGCCTCCGTATTGCCCCTTTTTACAGCTAGCTAGGCTCATTTTTAGGTTCCATGGCCTCAAATGAAGAAAACTTCATGCCCTAAATGTAAAAAGTCCACAAACGTCCTCGAAATTTTAGTTTCCAAGCCGTTTTTACGGGCTTCAAAATATATTATCAAATTGTTAGCCGTCAGTCGCATTGTAAAATGGTTTGAACCCTAGGAACGCTTTTTAACACAGCAACTGTCTCCACCACAGAGGCGTCTTTGTGTTGTAGGGGGACTGGGGAGAAAGAAAAAGAGAGCGCGCGGGGCACGATGGGAAGGGCAAAGAAAGAAGAGAGGCCTCTGCCATATAACTACTCGTTTCCTTGTAATGTTGTCTATTTGAAGTACATGACCTTCTTTATAAGTAAATTAATAACACGAATTTGGGTAAAATCCTATTTTATAAGTCGAGTTATCTGTTGAATTAAGAAACTCTTATGGTATACCATATATAAGCGAAACATCTACTCGTTTCTTTAATTAATATTGTCTATTTTAAGCGGATGATTAAATTTATAAGCAAATCTGAATTGATGTGCAATCGATTTTGTAAATAACTCTAATTACATGTACCATCGCTTACTGTTACGCAGGTTTAATCTTGTATCTTTTTAACATTGTCTATTTCATCTGCATGATCTACCTCATAAGTAACTTATGAATTAAGGTATATTCCTTTTCACAAGTAAGTTACCTATGGTATAGGAAACTCTAATATTGCAATCGCTTAATGTGCTAGCTACTCTGCAGATTTAATCGGCGTAAAACGTTTCATAAGCCAAAAACTGATACAATTGTTTCTTTACTCGATATTGTCTACTTCAACATTGTCTACTTCATAAGCACATAGCTACAACTGCATAAATTTAGGTAAATTCTATTTCATAGGATACCTAATGGGCTTTACTACTCGACGGATTCAACGGTATATATAGCCTAAATTGAATTTTTACGTAGGCGACATATCTGCCGGTACCTTTCGTCAATTTTACGTCTACAACCTACTTCATAATAAGTATATAAGTACATAGAAATTGAAGTAAACCTTGCTTCATGAATAAGTTACCTATTACCGGCATAGGGAACTCATGTCTACTCCAGTAACATAACTGCTAATTAGTAACTACAACGCGTATTTAATTGTATATTCTACAACCTTTAATAACTGCCATATCTACTAACAGTATTTTAAAAAAATATACATTGTCTACCTCGTGTGTATGAACTTCTTCAGAAGAAATAATAAAATAAATGTAAACAGGGGCGTAGCTAGGGCTGCTCCTAGGGTGCCCGTGATCTCCCCTTTGTATGTCCCTACAAATCAGGTGGCCAAAACCTGCGAATCCGGAGAATCAAAATGCAATCAATCTTTTCCAGTGCTAGATTGTTGCTTACCCATTTGCGGGACCGAACATCTGCAGTGGACCATGTTCTTGTTCCTTGTTCGCAAGTATAATAGAGTATATATTGCTACGTGGAACGGAATTAATCCATGCAGCTATCTCACTGCTCATCCAAAACAATGTCACTTGTAGTAAAACACGGCCTGGATGTGGACATACCAATCTGGTAAGTACCCTGGGTGTGACACAGCGTAACCCCCCCCAGTTCCCCCCAGACCGCCTCCTATGAAAAACCCTGGCTACGCCCCTGTAAAGTAACGTAATCTATCGCATATGGAAAAATAGAGCTACTTATTTTTTATTTTTCCAGTTTAACCATCGTATAAGCAAGCCTAGGACATACACTAGCGTCTCAGTGGTTTTCTCCCAGACCTATAATTTACCTTGTTTTTAACAACGTTACTCCAAAAACGGCATTTGCTATTAACCACGATGGGAAATACAAAAAAATACACACTGCTGTATTACTTCTGGGTATCGTTACTAAAATTTTACGGAAAAGTCCTCGCTACTTCCAATAAGTGGTTTGTTTTCAACCTAAGTAATTGTTTTCCTAATAATACTTTTGTACACTACTTTGTCATGATAAACAATTGGACACGACTTCCTGCAATAGACATTTTAGAAATTCAATTCTATCAACTGCGAAAATTTTCACAAAATATATATTTGATAGACGTTACACAGCTCTGGATAGTTCATCGATTATATCCTGCATGGTTGGTCTCGCTTCAGGATCTGTCTGCAGGCATCGTCGTACCAGGCCTCTTAAGGCGCGATTCGTCATCAGTAGAACTTGCTGTTCACGTCTTCTAGGATCTGGAAGTTGCCGGATGCACATTTCACAAAGAAGCACACCAAAGCTATAAACATCAACCTATGAACAATATACAGATTATTTCTTGTTATTTGCCTTAGAGCATCCTATTATGCTACTACCAGTTATACCCAGCACTTAGTATCATTTTTAATTTCTATTTAGCCATTTAACATTTATTAGATGAAGCTGAGTATGATCTGAAGAATTATGCAGATTAAGGGGGAGGGGAGGGGGTTACGTTCGCGTCTCCATTTGACTGTTCCTTAGCAAATTCAGGAGATAAAGGACTATAAAGTCTAACACATATCGTATTTATTCAATTAAGCGCCCAGCCTCGAATTACAATGTAGCCCATCTCGAATAAGAACCCATCCTATCCTGTAGGGAGGAAAAGTTAATAAGCACCCACCTCCACCCCCACCCTCCCCTCTCCAAGAAAACTGAAGTAGACAAGAACAATGTGGTTATTATTTCTTTACTGCCCTATCTGCTTCTACAGTGGAAACTCTACTAATAAATATGTTCTCTGTCCTAGAGAACAGACAATATGTTTACTTTCAGGGGTTTCAAAAAGCACCGACGGCCGACGTCGGCTACTTTGCTCAGAGAGGTCGGCTACCTTTTTCTAGAAAGACGAAGCAGCTAGTTTGAATAACTAGTTGTGTTTTCATAAAAGCACACTGGTTTTCCGTTATGCTTTAGTCATGTAAACGCTATATTTCAGTCATTTTTTCACAAGTTTCTTCATAGGTTCACACAGAATTTAAGTGCAAAAGTACGTAATTTAGTTTTCATCATTTGTTCATTGCTTTCAAGAACTGATTGAATGTGTGACTGATAAATCGAATGCTACATTTTCTTGAATGAAAAACACGCTCTTTTTTCATCAAATTTAGTCCCCAGAGCGCTGAAAATCGCATTTTAGGGCTTTGAAGTTTCAAAATTGTCTGGGGCAGAACGCGCTCAGAACACCTACCGCCTAGAAAAAGGGGACTAACGGCCCCTTGTTGATACACAGTCTGTTACTCTATTCAAACCTGCTGGCTACTTCAATCTTTATTGAAACACCTGACTTTTATTGAGCTTCTCAACAAAAACCTCGTAAAGTGCGTCCCAAAGGCCAAAATAACCTCTCCATAAAGGTCATTTAGAAGCAAACGATGCACAAACTGATGAACTCACTGTACCTTACTCGCCTTGTTTTGCTAACATTTTTGTTGAGAACATTTTGGTTCGGTATTACATTCTGGTTTTGATGCCTCTTAGGGTAGATTTCCACTGTCGCGTAATCTTTACGTGCGTTTACACGCACGCAAATTTTAATCTCGTAAATAAAATAGAGGCAAGATATAAACTGTTGAGCATTTTTTTTTCAAAGTTGAGCGAGGTTCAAATTTTACGTTTACGTGGGACTTTTCAAACAATGCCTCTATTTTATTTGCGAACGTAAATTTTACGCACATACGCCACAATGGAAATCCACCCTTAATAAGCTTTAGTAAGGAAAGTCTTTTAAAAAGATGTTGTTACTCCAGCACGCCGCCTATAGCCCGTACCTATCCTATAAGGATGGGTTTCCTCTATCGCGTAATCTTCACGTACGTACATATACGCAAACAAATAGGCCACTTGCACTAAGAGGTCACGTGACCAATGCTTCCTTTAAACAATGAGTTGGAATCTTGCTGATGCCAAAAATTGTTAGAGCACACAAAAATTATCTTACACCCGGAATTTGAGAGGAAACGCATTTAAGGGAGATATTTTGTGGCACTTTGATTTTTCAGCAACGTATTATGATTTGTATTGCCCGCCATGTTGGAGGGCATGCTCTTGCCCTCCAACACGCCGGCCAAAACTACTTCTTGCTTATATCTTGTTCAACGTTTCATAGTTACGCTCAAATGTGCTGTAAACGTTATCACATCATCTTTTCAACAATTTCCTTGAAGTTTAAGTGCAAAATTTGTGTTCAGAGAGAAGTAATTCATAATTTTAAAAATCACATTTTGGTCTCGTGACCATTTACGAACTTATTCATTTTAAAAAAAATGGTGCGGGTTTGACAAACCAAATCCCATTATTTTGTTTAAGATATGACCCGCTAATCGTTTTTCGATGGCAAAATCATATGACTTTCATTTTCATAAAAACGGTGTCACATGCCTCTTAGTGCAAATGGCCTATTGTTACGCTCGTTGAGCGAGGTTCTACGTTTTCGTTTACGCGTGACCTTCCATATAATACCTCTATTCTATACGCACGTATTAAGCGACAGTGGAAATCCACCTGTAATACATTTCTGTGCATTGTGCATGGGTTTCTTTCTTAAGGTTAGTTTCTCTTCCCGACTCACTCTTTTGACCGTAATTAATCTTGTTTATCCCCCGCCCCAAATGTTGCATTACCATTGTTGACTGGAATACCCAGGAGGAGCTGGAATTTAGAGTTGTATGATTTACCACAGGCAGCCCAAGCGCACTATTTGTGGGTTCGGGCTTCAGAGGTCATTCGGTCGGAATATACTAGAATTATTAGTGTATTATCTGATGCCAAATAAATGCAAAAAATCTTAAAGATATGAAGTCTTCTTGTTTGTCAATCGGTACTAGTAGCCTTTAAGATAACGAAAATCGATATTTCTTGCATTATTACATGTGATTCGGGCCCTTATTGATCGAATTTTATCACATGTATTCGAATCTACAACGCTAAGGAAAAAAAATCATGATCACGCGAAATATTGATTCAAAAAGCTCCCTTACCTTTAGTTCATAGCCACTCTGTGTTCTACGGCTGGTTTAAACGCCGTTTAGTCGACTTTCTTTCCATCGAGTACTCAACACTGTGAGTACTCGATGGAAAGAAAGTCGACTAAACGGCGTTTAAAAAAATTCTAACGTCACTAAAACTTACCTTGACTGTTTGGTTTGATGTAAGTGCTTCAGGTGCGCTGTAAATCATAGCTCCAGGAGCCACTGTCATGGTCTGTTGCATGAAATTAGCAGTGCCATAATCTGACACTTTGCCTCTCCATTGGTCACCCTGTCGCCATAGCAACACATTAGCACTGCTCACATCCCGGTGAATGATTAGTTCTGGTTTCTTCTGATGAAGGTAGTTAATTGCTAGGGCTACATCCAGAGAAATTACGCGTATTTCTATTTCGGTGAGTTGTCGCTGTTCTAACAGAGCTCGCAGACTTTTCTCCATCAGCTCGGTCACAAACAGAGGGTTTCCTTCATCGTTAGTGGCGCCGATAAACTGAAGCAAGTGAGGATGGCGGCACTTGGATGCAATATTCATTTCTCTCTCAAAAAGAAGTATGTTATGAGGGGAGAGAATCAGATCATGAATTTGCTTTACTGCTACAGTACAGCCACAATACACGCCTTCATAAACACTTCCCCAGCCTCCCCTGCCAAGGCATTTATTGGTCATTTGAATTTCATCACGGGAAATGACCCAATCGCATGTTTCCTGTTGTTGCTGTTCACTTATTGTTTGCTGGGCTAACGAAAGACTTAACTCTAGCTCACTTACTTCCTGGTCTCTTTCTCTCAGCTGTCTTCGCAAATTTTCTTCACGTTGCTGTATCTCCCTGAGCTGCCTTTGTGAGTTTTGCTGCATCTCCCTTAACTGCCTTTGTGAGTTTTCTTCGCGTTGCTGTGTCTCCCTCAACTGCCTTTGTGAGTTTTCTTCGCGTTGCTGTGTCTCCCTCAACTGCCTTTGTGAATTTTCTTCGCGTTGCTGTGTCTCCCTCAACTGCCTTTGTGAGTTTTCTTCGCGTTGCTGTGTCTCCCTCAGCTGCCTTTGTAAGTTTTCTTCACGTTGCCGTATCTCCCTAAGCTGCCTTTGTAAGTTTTCTTCGCGTTGCCGCATCTCTCTGAGCTGCCTCTCTAAATTTGCTTCGAGCTGCCGTATTTCCCTTGATGGCCCTGGAAAGCCTCCACCAAGTGCAGGCGTTTGTACGCTTGATTCACGTAGATCCTCCATATTTTCTGAAGGGAATCCAAAAAAGACACACACATTCTACATACTTCTAGGATCAGCAATGATAAAAGAGTACTGTTTACTGATACAGAAACACTGATGGTAAGACTACTAAGCCATTTACTAGGTTCATATGACACACGTTCTACATACTTCTAGGATCAGCAATGATGCAAGAGTACTGTATAATGATAACGGAGATACTGATGGTAAGGCTACTAAGCCATTTGCTTGGTTCATTTGTGACACACGTCCTACATACTGTTAGGATCAGCAATGATGAAAGATTAGTGTATAATGACACAGAAACACTGATGGTAAGACTACTAAGCAATTTACTAGGTTCATATATGACACACGTTCTACATACTTCTAGGATCAGCAATGATGCAAGAGTACTGTATATAATGAAACAGAGACACAGATGGGAAGGCTACCAAGCCATTTACTAGGTTCATATGTGACACACGTCCTACATACTGCTAGGATCGGCAATGATGAAAGAGTACTGTATAATGATACAGAGACACTGAAGGTAAGGCTACTAAGCCATTTACTAGGTTCATATGTGACAGACGTCCTACACACTGCTAGGATCAGCAATGGTGAAAGAGTACTGTTTAAGCAATAGAAAACGTTTTCCGTGTTTGCATAGCCTGATATAAACACGAGAGGGGTTGGGAGAATTCGAGACAGTTATGCAACCCGAGACGAAGGCGAGGGTTTGCATAACCGTTTTCTATTGCTTTTATAAAATAACTTTCCCGAGAAAAAAACGAAAAACTTTTTGTATGGCACTGATTAAAAGAGAAATTCTTCCCAGTCGCAAAATCTTGTCCACGAAGTCTTACATGCGTAATCAGTTCTTGTTTTGCAAAACGATGCTTTGCAAAATACGGATTTTTCTCGCTTAAAATGTCAGTTTAAGCGAAGAAAAATTGACTCACCTTCTTTGTAACGATTTTCCATGTTTCAGCCGACGAAGGAATGGGTAAATAAAGTAAACTTGTCGAGTTTTGAACTCGAAAACTTTTTTCAAATTCGTGCTTGCGTGATTAGCGCGCGAAAAGCCAAACAACTTGACGCCAGAACCATGTTTACATCCTCTCATACAAACACTCCTCTCGGCCAATCAGAGCGCGCGTACTATCTTAGTTATTTTATAAATAATGATACAGAGACAATAATTGTAAGGGTCAATATACTAAGCTATTTACTAGTTTCATATGTGACACACGTCCTACATGCTGTAGGATCAGCAAAGATGAAAGAGTAGTGCATGTAAAATGATATGAAGCCACTTATAGAGACACTTCTAAGGCTACTAACTGTCCTTTCTATGCTGTTCCTCCAAGCAAGATCACTGCATCAAGTACCAAACATAACATTGCTCCTACACCTGCATTTGATATACGCAAGCGATTGGATTTAAAGGGCTTCTTGACAATATTGGCCTTGTTTTAAAATTAAAAACGTAAGGAATAGAGTAGCTGAAAAGAGTAGATTTTTACGTCTGAATATAATTATCGCGCAAAGGTAAAAGAGTAGTGTATATGGACGAAACCACTTGATAGTCAACAAATTAGTACGCAGGGAAATTTTGAATTTTGTACAAAAATAAAACGTACGCCCAACGGGCAGAATACTCACAGGCAACCTATCAAAAGAAGATGAAATTAATATTCTGAAGTAATGTCATCTCCTAGCCTTCAGTCTTTTAAAGTTTCACTGATTAAGTACCTTCGCTCATAATTTACCTTAAAATACTAGGCATAGAGTCTTTAATATACGTTTATGCATTATTATTAGGCATCTAGGTTTATAGTCTAATTTATAGTCTTTTAATGTATGTTTATATATTAATTAATTAATTTTTTTTCTTTTTTCTTTTTTGGAGGGTATGTCTTAGCATGGGAATTTGGTTTCCCCCTACTACCGGCCTGTTAACCATTTTTGTATTTTTGTTCGATTGTATATGTTAATATTAGTTCATTTGTATCAGTTATGTATGGATACGACCTGTGATTAAAGATTGAAGATTAAATATTCAGAAGGACTTGGACCCATCGTCTCTATGGGTATTGCTTGTTTTTTAACTGACATTTCTCAAAAAATAGTTCCTCCCTTGAGCGAGCCCTCATTCTTACTGGCATAAAAGTATATGTATTTTAGATTTCAATTCATACAAGACGTATTGATACAGCCGATTCGATAAAAGCATTTTGGCAGACGATCAATTTTAAGCGTAAAATTTAATCTCTGCAAACATTTTTTCAGATTATCAGGTAATTACCAACCGAAGTCAGCTTTAACATTTACATCAGCAAAGTGTGTTGGGAGTCCATCGCGATCGTCTCCGATGATTATTTTCCGGTAGGGTTGTTAGCTGTGACACTGGACAAGTTTCTTGGGTCGAGAGGCCGACCTGTTTTAGAGCAAAAGCGGCCTGCGATGGCAATGTGCACATATGATGTTTATCTGGACTGTTGAGCAGTCTCCATCTGTTTACCGTTTGATAATTCTTCTGTCGCTTCTCCACAATTTAATGCATACTAGGATATGATTAGGACTTTTCTGTTAGCGCTTTTATTATCAAAATTCTCCAGGATTTTTATCTTTCGACAGCTAATTGGTACGCTCGCGTTAAAAGAAGTTAAAAGGTAAAGGCGCACACTGTATCACCCACTAATGTAAAAATCGACCACAACTGCAACACTTACTAATGTAATAAATATCAACCACTAATGCAATATTTAGTAATTAATGAATGAGGCTGAGTAGAATATGAAGAATTAAGCAGATCGAGGAGGGTAACACCCTCCGAAATCCGTCTAATTCTTCATATCCTATGAAAGCCGAATTTATTAATTGCTTTATTATTCATTCAAAATAATTCCTAGTTTAAAAACAAGCCAAAGCATGATTACCTTCGTCGATGTTAAGTTCACCTCGATAGTGGATGTTAAGAAGATAAAGGGCTGCTCAGGTCTGTAAATATACTCCAAATAGCAGATGTTACCCATCGAGTTGTCTTCTTGTTATGTTTTTAGACAATAGTTCGTCGTGAAACGAGTGAAATGTTCCGCAGAATGTTCCGCCATTTTTGGGCAGAGCCCTGCTATGTAGCGAACTGAAGGGAGTCTCCTCTGTTTACAAGGTCACTCAACATTTTCACTTTCAGACTGGTTGTTATAACTTCCCCAAAAGAGTTAACGTTTTGCGGCATTTTTGAGCCACTGTGAATTGAGCAATCAAATCTTCGGTATAGAACAAGTCCTAAACGACTTATTTCGTTGAAAAAGCAATGCCTGACATCAAAGCAGGAGGTCGTATGATTTTTTATAAATCCTAACAATTCTAAATAGCCAATCAGCTGTTCTCTTTGAGTTTGTTACATTAATGGTCGCAAAGTTATTACGTTAGAGGTTAAGTTTTTTTATTATGCCGAATTCTGCCGAACTATTATACGCCGGTTATAATCCAAGTCTGGAATTTTTCGCTGTCAACTCACACCTGGCCGGACTCTTGGAAGAGGGCGAACATAAACCCCGTACCAAAGATCGACAACCCCAAAGAGAATTCTGACTTCCGAGACATTAACGTCACGTCCGTGATCGCAAGAACATTCGAAAAAGTTGTGTACCACACGTATGTCAAAGCGGTTGTAGAAAGAGAATTAGCCCCACCCAATTTACATGTACATAGACAACTAGACAACTGCGACTGTAAGGGAGTTCGTTTGTTTACCATGGATTTTAGCAAAGCGTTTGATTCCGTAAATCATAGCAAGTTATCAACCAAACGTAAGCAGCTTCCCTCAATCCTTACATCGTTAACTGGTACCATAGCTTCTTGGTTGCTAGGTAACAGCGAATTTTCTATAATAATCACCTCTGTAACTGGAAGGTCGTTAACAAGGGAAACACCCAAGGAAGTGTAAGCGGCCTTATCTATTTAATATATTTTTGAATGACCTAGATCTTTCTTATAACAATGCTCCTGCTCTATTTAAATATGCTGATGACTCTACAATGGTGTGTCCTGTAAGTAATCAATGTGATTCGTCTGCTAACCTTGTGGGACAATTCAAGACATGGTCTAAAGAGAACATGTCTTGCAATCCGAAAAAATGTAAAGAACGTATCTTCAGAAGTAAAGGCAACAACTCTCAATTTAACCCCGTATTTGACATTTCTAAATGCAGTAGTCTTGTTTTACAGGGGATTACGATCCAGAGCGATTGTAAGTTTCGGGCGCATGTTAATCTCAAATTAATTAAAGCAAACAAATGTCTCCATGTCTTAAGGACCCTTAGAAAAGAGCAATATTCACAAGCTGAAATGGATCACTTGTTCACTGTCTTAGTTTTTTAATTTTATTTATGGTTTACCCGTATATGGAGCTTCTGAACCTGATCTGAATATTATATAGAATTTTTTAGATAGATGTCATAAATGTCGATTTTTATTTCTTACTCCGTTTCAATCAAGGATCTATTTCTTTAAAGAATCAAGACTGTAAAATTTTTAAGAAAGTAACTTCTATAAACAATCACCCGCTAGCTTCATATTATATTCCTTCAAAGAAAGTCTGTTCTTATAATCTCCGTAAAAAACAACGTTCCCTAACATCAATACTGAGGGTTTCATGTCTGCCTTTGTAAACAGATTAATATTTAAACACAACCTTAGTTCAGGATAGTTAGGATTCTATGATTAGGTTATTTATTTCATTATATTATTTTTGTTTTATTCATAAACAGTTGCAACATCGGATATGTATCTTTAGTATAATTATACTAAAACAGTGGATAGTGTTTTTCGCGCGCTCTGATTGGCTACTCAATCAGAGAACATCCTGCACTATTCACTGATTCACCTCCAGTTCCTCCGAGCGAGCGACGCCAAACTCGCGTAAGTTGCGATCACAATGCCTTCCGGTTTGCTGCCGCAACAAACAAAGAAATTTCACAAACTAATCAAGCAAGCTGTTCCCGAAATACACGAAGAAGGTGATGATGTTCGGTTTGGACGTTTTAACAGGTAAAGCTTTGTCTTTTTGACTTGAATTTATCGATAAAACCAATGAAAAAGTTTTTTGTTTACAAATGCAAATTAAGCTTAAGTCTTGCGTTACTTTATTTAGTTGACTGGTTCATAAATAAGCCTAAAACTAAATTTAATAATCTTTTTTACAGAATGATTTTCAATGCAAAAAGAATTCACAACTCCTTTGAAGAAATTTCCCCGCAAGAGCTAGACAAATGCCTTCAAAAGTTTTATTTGTCGGCAAGGAAAAGCGACGAACGCGGCCGTTCGGTCATTGCGCGCCAGAATTGTATTCGTTGGCAACAGTAAATTAGTTAAAAATCGTCATTTTTGTGCTCAATTATCTCACTGTTTTAGTATGTACTAAAACAAGTATTCACCTCAGTGTCGGTGGCTAGTGGTGGATATATACCTCGCTGCTTCGAGGCCTCGGTAAATGTCACCACTAACCACCTTCACTTCGGTGAATAATTGTTATTTATCTTCAATTGTGTGAAATAAAGACCCATAATATCATAGGTGACGAATTACTCCTTAATTTTGGCGCGAAATTTCAGCGTTAATTTGTAATTTCACATGTGAAATTACAACATTGCCATGGCAACTTCCCGTACGTCTCAGTGTCAAGATGGCGACGAAGTTTTAAAATGCCGTGAATGAAGATGTCAGAGCACAAAAAGACGCTTTAGAAAACCTGAACACACAAGAGAACATCAAGAAGGATTCTACCAGGTATATTATTATTATTATTATTATTATTATTATTATTATTATTATCATTATCATTATCATTATTAGTGGTTGACTTTTTTATTACATTAGTGGTCGATTATTACATTAATGGGTGATACGTACACGAGCCAAAGGCCAAAACGGGCGGAACTTATCCAGGTTTCTTTAGCTTGAAATATGCCTAGGAATATTGCTACTCTCTCCTCGACAGCGGTTAGTGAGTTTTACATGTTATAGGTGCTTGCAGCATCCTTGCTTCGCGAGTTGCTTCATAGTCACTCAAAAAGGAAATTTGTTGAGACCATAAAGGAGTGTTTTTCTCGTAGAAAAGTGAACACTGAATAGTCGGGTCTGACCTGGAATAGAATAGCTTCGTATATTTCATTGCCTCTGAAGAGAGCTGTAAAGAGTTTGTGAAACAAGAGTAGAAAGGGAAAAAAAAAACAAGCAAGCTTGAGTTGTTCTTTTAATAGAAGCTATTTTTTCTGTTAACCTAATTCAAACCGGCCACTTTGCTCAAATTCATTTATTTTCCGCAGGCAACTCTTTAAAGCAAAACGGTGAACTAATACTTTTGCTGTTCATTACGAGAAAATACGCAATCATTTTCGTGAAAAGGCGACCAATAGTGCGAAGATACATTCATTAGCGCGAAAATACGAACATTTGAGCATAAATCAGATTCAATTACGATATTTGCATTTTAATTAACATTCAATAACACTTTTGGGCATTCATATGCGTCATTCGGTATACAAAAGAGAAACATATACTTTAATTAACGCCAACATCAAACTCATTAACACCATCTTGAAAGTGCAAACATTAAAGTGCAAACACTATTCATTAACATTTTTATGACACTGTTTGCAATTCAATTTCATTCCTGGACAACCTTAGGATGGATAAGACAAACATCAACGCACTTGTACAATCAATTGAGCATTCTTTACATTTAATACATAAAAATCGATTTTTAATTAAACAATACCAATTCCAAAAAAATTAGCTTGAATTTTTACGCTACCTGGTTTAAAGAACCACACTGTACTGCGCCAATTTGTGTTCGTCGACGACTTCGGCTATAAATTCACCATTTGGACGGCCAGTACATGTATTCATGGTAGGGCGCGACAGGGAGAGGGGGCGTAACGCCAAGTGTGCGGCCAACGAGGTTGAGACTTGACTACATGCATATGACCATGGCAATATCACCTATCAAGCTGTTGGTGTAATAAAGGCTGCGCGTTTCGGATTGTTCATGGTGCAGGCAAGGAAAAATATGGATCCCAAGAAGTGCGTTATCTTTACGTCTGACAGAGTCCCAGCCCACCTAGATTCGGCCATTCCCCCCCGCCCCATACGTACAAACCTTGTGCTTCCCAGCCCCCGCTCGACATCGTGGAACAGGTATAAAAGCCGTCTGAAGAAACAATCAAGGCCGACATCTCTTGTCCGGAAACTTACTGACGTAATGAGGCCAAAGACCTAGGAATCCCACTAGGGGAGTTCGAACACAACAACTGCAGTGCTTGAAGCTCTGCGCAGAAACGTAGACATTGTGACCGCACCTTCATGTGCTAAGGGGTACCATTTCATAAACCTACCTGCCAAAATTGTTTAAATAGAGCGGTTAGAGTTGTTGTTTCCGAACTCCGCTAGTGGGATTTCTAGGGCTTTGCCCTCATTCCTGTCATACATCTTTAAATTTCCGGACTCGGGATGTCGGCCTTTGGTGTCGCTTTCAGAGTTAAATCCTTTTCAACGATATCGAGGGGGAAAGCATTATAAGCTGTATATGTGGGGCGGGAATGGCCAAATCTAGGTGGGCTGGCACCCCGTCATACGCAAAGACCACCGACGTATCGGGGTCCATTTTTTCCTCGCCCGTGCCAGAAAAAAAACCGACACAGTATTCATTACTCCAGCAGCTGCCGAGGAAGACATTGATAGGTGATATTGCCATGGTCATAGTCAAGTTTCGTTCTCTTTGGCCGCACACTTAGCGGTACGCCCTCCACTCCCTGTCGTGCCCCACCATGACTTCTTGCTGTCCAGGGTAAATGTATACCCGCAGCCGTCGACGAACACGCAGTGGCGAAGTACGGCGTGATTCTTTAAACAAATTCAGGCCAATTTTGGGGGGAATTGGTATTGTTTAGTTGAAAATAGATTTTTGTATATTAAATGTAAAGAACGCTCAATTAATTGTACAAGCGCATTAATGGTTGTCTTATCCATTCTAAAGCTGTCCAGGAATGCTATTGAATTGCAAAAAATGTTAATGAATAGCGTTTGCACTTAAATGTTTGTCTATAGTCCCTAATGATTTTCAAGATAATGTTAACGACTCGAATGTTGGCGTTAATGAAAGTATATTTTTCTCTTTTGTATGTCGAATGACGTAAATGAATGCCCAAAATGTTATTGAATGTTGATTAAAATGCAAAAATCGTTATTGAATCTGATTTATGCGCAAATGTTCGCTTTTTTCGCGCTAATGAATGTATCTTCGCGCTGTTGGTCGCCGTTTCACGCAAATGAATGCGTATTTTCTCGTAATGAACAGCAAAAGGTGTAAAGACGACGACGTTGGTGCGCGCGGCAGGCAAATTTTGCCGCCGTTTCTGAAGTTTGTTTTCTTCTTTTCAAAAGTACGCTTATTTGTTCAACCAAAATGTCTAAATTCATAAGAGAAACGAGAGCTCGTACTGCAGACGCTTATGGAAACAGATTTATAAAGGACCGAGTATTTTACTGTATTTGTACTTTTATGCGTTTCGTCAACAAACTCAGAGTTAACTACGGATTTAGACAAGACAACAAAGGACGAATGCAAGGCGCGCTTATATACAGGGAGGGCAATTATAAACTTGCTGAACAGCTGTAGTTACTGTGATGAGATAACCACTTGCAATGGTCTAGTTGTAGCTTTGGTACCATCTTGCCAATATGGTTTCACTCGGTGTTAATTTATGTTTGTCTACAGCTAGCTATGGTGTTGATTCTTCGGGTCGTTACTCCAATGAAAACAGACAAACAAATCGAAAACATATGTAAAGAACATGTCCCTAATGTGATACTTGAATTACCTGGAAAACCCGCTGAAGTATGTAGGGAAAACTTTGAAAATTAGTCTCACGTCCAGCTTTTTCTAGGACGCCGGCGAATCGCTCACTGTAATTTTCAGGGAGTTATAATAACTCCTCTAGTGGGGCTAATTTAACTCCTTACAGTGGAGTTATTTTTCGTGGAGTTATTTTAACTCCAAAAAGGAGTTTAAAGAACTCTTTTTCAGGAGTAAAAGTGACCCCAGATATTGAGGAGTTAAAATAACCCCAAAAAAGGAGTTATCCTGTACCTAAAATTTTTACTCCACTTTCAGAGTTAAATTAACTCCAAAAAGAGTAAAAACAACCCCTGTAAGGAGTACAAGTAACCCCATTTCGGAGTAATTTTAACTCCAAGACTGGGGGTAAAAAGAACTCTTTTTCAGGAGTAAAAATGACCCCAAATTCGGAGTTAAATTAGGAGTTAAAATAACCCCAAAAAAGGGGTTATCCTGTACCTAAAATTTTTACTCCATTTTTGGAGTTATAATAACTCCCTAAAAATTACGGTGTATATTATATATGTAAATTAATTTTATGAAATGTCATTTTTTATCATAGATATTTTTCATTAAAGAAAACCAGGGAGGAGCAGCGTGGAAGTCAACAGAAGTAAGTTTATTATTTATTTTATTTCTTGTTTTCTTTTCACTCGCGTTAGAAAGGACTTTTTTTTTTGTCCGAGGGGAACCGGTTCTAGTTTTGAAAGGTTCGAGTTTGCGCGGTATCTTTCTCCTTTCAACGGCTCTCTTGGTGAGTGGAGAGGTTTTGATCGGAGCGTGTGCGAAACGGGGACTAATATGAGCCGAGTTTGGCAAGAAATTCTATTTCCACGGTTTGCAAAGTGCCTGGGACATCATTAAGTCCGGGAAGGCTTAAATGGGCGCTCGTTGCTCAAAGAACCGAGCTTCGGGCACAATCCGAGAGACCATCCGGTGGATGGTGTATAACGTCTCTGCCCAGCTCTGCACACCGTGAAGAAGTCTCCAGCAGGCAATAAGGGGCAAATTGGTTAGTTTGGACATAAGAAAAGAGGGCCAACAAAGTTTTTGGCTGTGATTTTTGCCTTACTGGAGACTAAATTGTCTTGTTATTGCCAGGATGTAATGTGTCCCGCACGAGTTGAACACGGATTTCCCAGAATGCACTGCGAGAAAGGTTAAAAACGTGTTTAATATT
This sequence comes from Porites lobata, assembly GCA_942486035.1. Lineage (NCBI taxonomy): Eukaryota > Metazoa > Cnidaria > Anthozoa > Scleractinia > Poritidae > Porites > Porites lobata. Next base: position 56,323 of record CALNXK010000454.1, on the reverse strand, counting down.
TGACCATTACAGTGAGACTGTTCTGTTGTTGTGTTTCAGTTTCTACGACGGAGGTGCTGATCTTTGAATAAGCGAGCAACAACGGTGAGTAGCAGGCTTTTTGCCAGGAAAGGTTATGTTACAAAGTCGTGAAAGTGTAGTTGAAATCAAAGTCTGTGGTTTCGTATAGCGAAGGTTTATTTTTGGTCATGTGTCGAGCGACTCTGGAAATTTACTGTGTCCAAAAAGAGCCGCCGCCCTACTGCACAGGCTGAATTGTCGTTCATTTTCAATTTATTGTTGGCATTGCAAGCTAAATGCTGATCGGATCGCGGAAGAGTAACTATTTTTCCTCAAAGCATGTTAAAGTTCCCGCGCTATAGCACCGTAGCGACGACGAGCGCCGTTTATGCTTGATTGTCCGGAATGTTCGGTGCAATGTTTTTAATCTGCTTTATGCACCGGTACGGGCGATTTTTAAACCATTGCGGGATGAAACTGATCTAGGGAAAATGATGTAGAAGAGATATATTACTTTTTAAACACGTGTTGAGGAATTTTCTTTAAACAAGGTTTTCCTTTTGTCCTTTTCTTTCAGATGTGGCCGTTGGTTTTACTCGTCCCCTCGGAGCTGGAATATTTACTCTCTGAAATGTTTATATCATCTGTGCTCTGCTGTGGTCAAACACGAAGAAAGCGAAGCGAAACGTCTTGTAAGATAACGTTAATTTAAAACTATTTGCTTGACCAGTGTTTAGTCTTCGAAAATCGCCTGTATTGAAACTACATCTCTGTATTTCTCACCTCCTGACCCGTCTTTTGAAATTCAATCCTACGCTCAGTACGGCGATGTAATTGATATGTAACGCAACGTTATTTGGTATCCTGCCCAGAAGTCCCTCAAACGTAAACCCTCAACAAACCGTACTTCTTATTTGTAACCTTTATCCTTATTTAACCCTAAGCCTTGGCTCAACTTTAGCTATCCACCCTAACCAGCTTAACGTAACACCCTTTTCCTGACAAGGCGAACGTTTAACTCAGTGGATCAACTCATGTGTTATGACCATTGAAATCAGTTGAGACTGCTCGTCTAACCCTAACCCTCCAACCTAACCGTAACCTATTCCTAACCCTAACCCCCAACCTCGACCTAATCTGATTTCTAACCCTAACCTATCCCTAGTCCTTACCCTAACCTAACCCTAACCCCAACCTTAACCTTAACCCTAATCCTAACCCTAAGTCTTCCTCCCCCTCCCCCCCTGCTCTTACATTTAGTAGTATACAGTAAGGACTAAGTAATAGGTGCTTCTCGAAGTTAGCCTCAAAAGGCTCTTGTGA
>CALNXK010000454.1:15000-50000 GCA_942486035.1 Porites lobata | reverse complement strand
TTTGGCAAGTCTGTAGAAGACCACTAAACACCTCACATACACAGTGTATGCTTTTGCACTAGTATAGCACATCTTGTCAAAGGGACAGTTTAATAGAGGTAAAGACAATAACAAATTCTGATTGGGACCTCGAAACAGGTGACCACAGATCAGTTTTTACAATTAAGGGAAGCTATTTCCAGGACTGTAATTGGTGACCGCTTATAGAGATCCGCTTAATACCGGTTTGACTGGTTTGACTATAGAGGCAGTTACAGTAAACACCCGCTAATAAGAACATGTGGCTAAGAACCTCCTGGCAGAAATCTGCACTTTAATACCTAAGAATACAAGAACCTGTTTAGGCAAGCTAAATCAAGCAGGTTCTTATATGTGGGTTACAGTTAAATTGTGATAAACAATTTAACAAAGGAGTGTAACTTTGAGTTGTAAATTTAAGTACAACAAAAACATACTGCACTAAACTGTATGATATTCGGTAATAAGTTTTGTTAGGGTTATCATAATTGTGAATAAACAGAAAATGTATTTATTTTTCTCATCATCAATGTCTATTATGTCCTTCATAAAAATTACTTGTAAGAACCTAATTAAGAACCTACCTAACGTAAATTGCCAATAAGTACCCCAAGAACAATAACCTACTTCATAAAAAGGGACTTTCTTATTAGCAAGGGGGTTTCCAGTACCATAAAATAACAACTGAAAACAACCATATTCACATCCCATTTAAACATAGCCTGCGAAATGCAGATGTATTTCCGGTCGTCGCTTCGCTCCCTCTGAGGCTAATTTAAACACGACGCCATCAGCTAAAGCAAAATTTGTGCAATAATTATGTTTAGCTCAAAATCATTTGTCAAAACCGTAGCCTTGCAGCTCTTTAGAACCTCTCATTTGTTTGGATTCCTATATGTCGCAGCTCTTTTGTTTCACGCTAGGTCCCATTGTTACTTTGTTTGCTCATTGCTTTATTCCCAGCCAATCCCTATAAGGTTGCCCAGTATACACTACACCATGTGGTCCCTGGCTCGTCCCCAGACCTTTAGGAAGAGGGCAACACCACATCTCCCTTAATCCCCTACCATGAGCAAGCCGGGCAACATCTTCTCTCCCTGACATTAGATGAAAGATTATAATTTGAACAAAGAAGGCTAATAAGTGGTAAACAAAAACCAGTATTAAGATGATAACTATTTTTATGCAAGACACACAAAAAACTCATTATTGGACTGACTTAATAATACCTGAAGAATAACTTTATAACGTAGGGTAAATTTCACTTGACAATAGTGGCCATTGTCGTATCATCAGGTTTCCTGCAATACTATTTGGTGTGAATTTTAACTTGTACAGTGTACAAGAAATGGAGCATAAAAAGTCTTAGTTATCAAAGATTATCATAATAATACCGATCAAGAAAGTCAACAGGCTCACAGTGCAAAGCACAGAAAGTTTTTAAGTGAGCTTTGAAAACAAAAAAATAAACTTGAAGCAATATATAAAACAAATACAAATATCAAACCTCTATTCAGGGGACACCCTCAGGACCAGAGCAAGTGCCAATTGAATAGAGGTTCCCCCTGATTAGAGGTTGGGCTGCGGTTTGTTAATAAAAAAAAACAACAAAACTTTTACATGAAACAACATGTTCTATAAGCATGTTTAAACAATGAAACGTTCTTTTCAAATTTGAAAAATATAGTTAAACTCAAAGTATAGTACCTGTTATATCCCAAAAGGTCTCTCCTATCCCAGTACTAACCCCGCCTGACAGACCTTAACTTCACCGAACAAACAGGGCAAGGGAACTGTGAGAATGTTATGAACCGAAACCAAAATCAAAGTACCCATGAATGATATAGCAAAAATAACATAGGCTGCTGACTTTGGGGACCTCAATAAATAATATTTCAGATCCCAATAAATAAAAGAGGTGATTGTCATACTGGTACTATATAATGCCAGAAACAGGACTTTACAGTATACACATGACCTGTACAATCACACCCAAATTTTGAAAAAAAAAATGACAAAGTCATCAGTGGCTTAGATAGAGATAATAGCAAGCCAAGAAGAGGAAGTTTCTTGAACTACTTTTGAACTAGCAGTATACATGCAGTTTGTTTTTGTAACTGCTATTTCAATTTCAACCTCAGAAACCCAAGGAAAGCTTACACAGTATCAGCACCACAGGAAGAAAAACAATCGAAAAATCTTACATCCTGTGGACCAGCCTTTGGCAGATTTAGATCTGGAAAAACAACATGGAAACTAGGTAATTCAACGAATAGTGGGAGCAAAAAATAAGTTATTAGAAAAAGGGATGAAAACACCATCATCACTTGTCATCGATCTACTGACAAGCATAAGCAACTGTTTTTACTGCAGGAAAATACACAAAGAAGGCTGTGAGTCAAGTCCCTGACAACAGAAATTATTAGTTCTTTCCCATGTATCTCCCAACCTAGATCTCTCCATCTGGTCCATCTCAACAAACCTGAGTAATTCTTTCTGTCTTCTCTGGGCTACTGGGTTAGTGGGGTTTAACTGGAATCTTTTGCATAATTTATTCCATTTTGATAATGGCATACAATACATACATGTACATTTTGTATTATGTGCTGTACGCTGGAATTGGTTTTTAGTCTCTAAATAAGTTATCAAAAATGGACAAATCTCTCATCAACTCATCTTACCAGCATCTGCCGGGGGTGGATCCAGAAAATTCAGAAAAGGGTGGCTGGGACACTTGCCCACTTGCCGGCTATATAGAAACGTTTTATTGTTCTGAGAATTCTATAAAAATAATACAAAATAATTTCAAGGAAAAAAGGCCCCCTTTGGCCCACCCCTAAATCCGCCCTTACTAGCTGTTGTGAGAAGAAGCTGATAGGTGCTTGAATCAGGGTGAGATGAAAATTAAACTCATTGCATAATCCATAAGGTTAAGTCACAACAATTAAAACAAACTTGAATGTTAAATGTGTCTGCTACTTAGCTTTTGAAACATCTTGTATAAACATCATCCATAAGGTTAAGTCACACCAATTATTTAAAAACATCTATTAAACAAACTTGAATGTTAAATGCATGTGTCTGCTACGTATACTCAGCTTTTGAAACATCATCTACAATTCTTTCTATTATAACTTTCTTAACTTGTTGTAAATCTTTATACCATTTTTCATTGATCTATTAAAATTTGTTATCATTTAATTATCTATTGATTGATCTATTAAAATGTCATTCTAGGAAAATCACATAAAATTTTAATTGACAAGAATAGACTTTTATGGATGGATTATGTACGCTGTGTACCCTCCTAAATGCAAATTCCTGACTCAATTTAAATGGCAAAAACAGAAAAGAACAAAATACTTTCAGCAATATGTTCAAGATGCAATAATGATTCAAGCTGAAAATAATAATATTATAGGCCTCACTGAGTTTTCAAATAACAAAATATTCATGATTTTTCATGTCTTAATTCATTCAATGATGAAAGTTTCATTGCACTTACACTGTGTCTGTAAAAAGCACCTCTTAACAAAACAGGAACATTTTTCGTAATAACCAGTAGTTTCACTATATATATACACAACTTTGTACATTTTGGATTTTTCCATTTGTCATGACACTGTGCCCCTTCAGATCAAAATAGAGAGCTGTAGCAAGAACAACTGCAACAGCAACAAAGACATCAAAAAAGCATTTATGCATTTATACTACTCCTAGGCAAAACAAGAAGTCTGCACATACAGCACACTTTTTTGTACATTTTTTTGACATCACTGCATAAAATTCCCTCTGTCAGTGGACATTTTATGGAGGATGTAAACACACCACAAATGGATTTCTCTTTTTCCTACTAAACTACAGGCCAACCTCTCGGTGCGGACACCTCTCTAAAACGGACACCTACATTACGGACAGTTTCCAATGTCTCGACAAAATTCTTATATATTTTCTTTAAACAAAACCTCTATAATACGGACTCTATCTAATACGGACAACGGACACTAAATCTCGGCCCCAGAGAGTAAATTCATATAAACTTAACCTCTTTATTATGGATGCTGTAGTGATCAGCTGAATCCTAAATCCCGATCAGGTGAACTTGAACAGGGTAAATCCCGTCTAGTCTGGCTGAGAAGCTATGCAAGGTGACTTCAAAAGCCCAGTGACTGTATACCAAACATATCGCAAAAGGTGTGCGGAGGACATAACCGACTTTTTGAAGGCTACAGATAGCATGAAGATCTTTTCTATTATGTACATTTTGTACTCTAGTTACTGTTTACTGCATTTGCAAAACAGCGAAAGGCACTTTCAGAATTGTGCTTTACGTTACAACTTTTTACATGCAGCATTGCGCTGTAGCTCATTTTGTGTTAAGACTGTGATTTATCTACGACTGTATTTATGCAGCTGATATGTACAATTTTGTATGCTACTAAAAGACAGTGTCTTTGTACTGTGAATTAATAAACTTAAATGCAGTTTAAAGACGAGTGTAAGCCAGGTTTTAGCTACTGAACACTTAAAACTGTAAGTAGAGTCACAAAAGTGATGTCATCGTAGTGACCTCTTTTATATGGACACCTCTCTAATTCGGACACTTCACTCTGTCCCTTCAGTGTCCGTATTAGAGAGGTTCGACAGTCACTGTAATGGGTTTGATTCCAAGAAATCAATTTCAACAAACTTAACCTACTTTCTGATATTTAAAGCAACTGAGTTGAAATAACATTGCAAAAAAAGTTTTAAAAATGCGAGGACTTCTTAATACTACATATTATATACTACTTTTACCCCCAAAACATATTAAAAACATGGGTTATTTGTTGCCTGACTCACAATTTACAGTTGACTGTGATAATATGAGTAAACTGTAATGTGTAGTTCCAGAAAACATCCATAATACCCCCACCCCTATGGAGGGCACTTTTACTTTAGACCACCCACACCCCTATAATTTCCGTTCCAAGGGGTGGTTGTCATACACCCCATGCCACACAATTTTCTGTTATCTAACTTGGTTACTGAGATTAAATTAAGTCAATATGCTGACGACACAACTTTAATTCTTGACGGTTCAGAAAAGTCCCTCTCTGAAGCCCTAAGGATCTTAGAAAGCTTCGAGAAAGTTTCAGGTCTCAGACTAAACAGTAAAAAGACTGAGGCTCTTTGGATAGGCTCTTGTGCTGGCAAAAGTGAAAAACTGCACCCAGAAAAAGATTTCAACTGGCAAAACACAAAGGTTAAAGTGCTCGGAGTTTGGCTATCAACTGATCCTGAAACTACAATCAAACTTAACTTCGTCGAGAAAATAGAAAAAATGCGGAACTGCTTGGGCTGCTGGTCAGTTCGAAGACTAAGCCTTATCGGGAAAATAACAGTTCTTAAGAGTCTGGTTGCCTCCCAAGTAATTCATCTTTTGTCGCCTCTTCAAACCAATGCTCAAATTATAAAACAATTAAATGATCTCTTTTTTGACTTCCTTTGGAACAGTAAAATTATGGCAACGGAGGTCTCAGAATGATCGACATTTCTTCTTTTAATAAAGCCCTCAAGTCCGTGTGGATAAGAAAGTACCTGGACGAAAGTAACAAGGGGAAATGGAAACTTTTTTTTGACGCTGAGCTCGAAAAACTTGGAGGCCAAACTGTTTTTAGGGGCAACCTTGAAATAAAAGACTCGAAGAAGCTTGCTAACAATCTTAGTCCCTTTCTGAAAGAGATTCTCGAGATATGGTCTGAATTAAACTATCAAGGTTCAATAAAAACGGTAGAGTCCTTCCTCACACAAAGCCTGTGGTATAATTCTTTGATTAGAGTTATGGACAAACCGGTCTACTATAAAAGTTGGTATCAAATGGACATTTCTCAGGTGAATCAAATCGTTAAGGAACAACCAAGTACTTTCTTGTCACCAACAGAATTTGAAACAAAGTATCATACAAAGGTTTGCCCTTTGACATTCTATGGAATGACATCTACCCTCCGAGAGCTCTGGAAAAATCAAAAACTGCCAAGTGCACCACTAAACTGTAAAGAACAAGAGTCTTTCACATCCGCCTTTTTAAAATCGAAAAAGCCCAGCAGACTAGCTTATCAAAAACTGGTGGAATTAAAATGTAACTATAAAATTTCTAGTCAGGAGAAATGGAGCAAAGTTTTCCCGGAGGCTCGTGATTTAAACTGGCATAACGCATATATGACCACTTTTAAATGTACCAAAAGCACCAAACTGACTGAATTTCAATTTAGATTCCTTCATCAAACTTTGGCAACAAACGTATCTTTAGTCAAAATGGGATACAAAGATGATATTATGTGTTCATTTTGCCATGAAGAAGCTGAAAACTTCACGCATCTTTTCTGGTTCTGCAGCAAAATAGAACTTTTCTGGAAACACCTTATTGCCTTTCTAAAGGATCGTAATCTTTTACCCAACGACTATCTCCTTAACAGTCTTGTCGTCTTGGGTCTGATGCCTGATACTTCTAAAAACAAAGCCGCAATTAACTTCGTTCTGTTACTTGCGAGATTCTACATTTGGCTTTGCAGAAGTAAAGGAAATATTCCAACCATTGAAAATCTTAAGCGTTTTTTAAAACAATATAATAAAGAAATTGAACCTTTCCCTCTTTAGTAACCTTTTACCAGTTTGGGGTCTCTCGCTCTTTTTACACTTTCCTTCCTACTAGACATTCCCTTCCTATTTTCCTCGCTTCAACTTTCAAAGTATATAAAGCTAATTTCCGTGAATCAGCAGAGAAAATATCTTTAATCTCTTTTTTCTCCTTTGAGTTAGAACTACAGTTAACTAAAATTTGCCATACTTCCCCCCCCCCCCCCCCTTTTTCTTTTTTTCTGTTTTTGTAGCGTATGTAATCCGTAATGTAAGTAGTGCAAGTAGCTGTTTTATATATGTAAAGCGTGGAGTATAGCACTTTTAGTAGTGTAAGCATCTCATTGTAAGTAAGTATTGCAAGTTTTGTATTGTAAGTCGAGTATAGTATTGTTAGTAGCGAAAGTATGTCACATTGTAAATAAGTTTTTTTTTTGTAAGTAGAGTATAGTTCTGTTAGTAGCGTAAGTATCATACATTGTTTGTAAGTAAGTATTGTAAGTAAGTACCTTGCAATTGAAAATTAAAAAAAAAAAAAAAAAAAAAAAAAAAAACTTGGTTAGGACACCCCCGAAAAGAATATTTTTCTCAAACATGCTGTTGCACTATACTTTTATGCAGAAGATAATTGTATGTTTTCTGTGATAAAGAGAGGAAAAATCTTTTTATTCATCTTAAAACAATGTCTAATGTTCTCAGCTTTACCTTGCACATAAAGGTCTTTCTTTGTTAATTATTAACAGTGAGTTCAGGTGTATGTCACTGACAACCAAGGAGGCAATACCTTACAAGACACAGTAAAGTGGACAAAACTGTTCTGGATTGACATTTCATTATACAAAAAATCACAAGCCATAACGACCCTTAATGATATATTTGTCCTTTAAACAACATTTAATTCCACACATGGAATAATATTACACAAGGAGGAATTGTGTTACAGCATATCAAAACTTGGTGACAAAATCACCAAGGTAAACAAAATCAAATAATTTTTAAGAAAAACAAATCACATGTTTTTTGGTGAAAAAGAAGTGTTGTCATGTTAGAATGTTGTGTCCAAATAAATCTTGCAGCAAAGATAACTTGGATCAAGTCATTGACATGCAGCAGTATAATCCTTTGATACATCAGCAGTTAAGACAGTCAAAGATTCAAGCTGCGATACATACAATTTATTATTTATTTTTATGCTACCACTGCAGCGCCACGAGGCAAATCCACAGAGTTGTTTGAATCAACCTGAATGTTGTGCAACAAACGTGAGACTAAATGGCAAGCCCCTGAGAGAAAAGCCAAGAAATATGGTCCAGCAACTATTAGAGAGGCCCACATAGCAGTGCCAGAAGTTCTTGGCCAACTATGCTTTAACACACAGCAGCATTTCGTGGCTGCTGGCATGGAACGGAGCGTGAGCAACAGGCTGCCTGATCTTCAAAACAGATGGAAGACCGATCTGGTGGCAAGAAGACTTTTAAGATGACGAAAGTTTGAAGAAAGTACTATTATATTTGAGTGGTCAAATAAGTTGTAGACTGTCCTTAAGTTTTCCTTGTGTTTTCCCGTTGAATGCTTTTTGAAACATCCACAAAAACGTCACAACATCCTTAACACAACAACCCGTCATTTTTTGATTCGTTTTTTTTTCTTAGAAACAATGTGATTTTTGCATACCTTTGTGATTTCGTTACTGTGTTTGGATACGCTGTAATACAAGTCCTCCTTGCACAATCAAATTTTCCTATATGTGGAATTTGATAAACTTCAAAAGAGAAAAATATAATTGAGGTTCCTTGGCTTGTTATATTTTTGTATAATGTAACATCAATCCAGAACAGTTTTGCCCAGTGTACTATGAGAGCATCTATGAAAGAACCAGTAAACAGTTAAGAACAAGTTAAAAGAAGGCTAATAGAACATGACCATAACACAGTGAATACCACAATTATATTGTGAAATATAAAGCAATGAGCTGGATGACCAGCATTATTCATGAGCCGATATGACATTCATATTAGATATACTGGTATGTAGACTATATCATACAGGTAAGCTGTGAAAAAAGCATTCAGCTATAACTGTTAATGTAAGATCATCAATAAAAACAATAATTCTTGTTTCATTCAAAGTCCCTGGAAAAAAGGCCTTGAGAATCTGACCCTACTCCCTTGGAAATTGCCTCCTCTTGGACCCCCTTCCCACTGGAATTTCTGATGCCCTCCGTGGGGGGAAGTATAAACCACATCCTGGTGTGGAGGGTAACAGTTTCAATTTTCTCATGAACCTATGCAGGTATACATGTAATAGCTCCTGGAGTCACTGCAAGTTTTTCTTTAAACTTTTTATGTACATGTATTTTCTGCTGACACTAAACATGAAAGGCATTTTAAAATAACCTCAGTGAATTGGTAGTGATCAAATGTAAACACAGCACGGGTTTATTCATTAAAAGTTCTTACATGAATCAAGTGAACTCACTCACTTCAATTCCTCATGAACCTATTGTTGTGGTGCATAAAGCTACCATGGTGGCCAATCATTTACATAAAACTGGTATTAAATGAGGTACAGTAACACCAGCAAATAAGAACCTACTTTTTTTAAAGTCTGGCAAAATAGGTTCTTGCATTTTGGGGTACGTAATGGCAATTTAGGCTATGTAGGTTCTTAATTAGGTTCTTAGTTTTTACGTATGAAGGAGATAGATTGTTGATTTAAAATGACAAAAATAAATTTTAAACTTTTTAAAATTATTCATAATAATTGTATTATGTCATATAACCCTAACAAAACTGATGACCAAATTTCTTGTTAGTCTCAATTGCAGATTCAGAATGTTTTGTTCCTTGTATTTAGTCCACAAAAGAGAAGACATGGTCCCTGCAGGGTTGAACATAGCGGTGACCGTGGAAACTTGGGATATAACGAATTGCGGCATGACTCAGGAGCTCGCCACAAATGTTTTGTGAAGAAAGCTTAGGAAAAGTTGATGCAAAAGATTTAGAGCTTTTCCAGAATAGGTTGGTCCACGAATTCTATTGCTTAAAAGTGGTGATTACTTTGGAACAAGTGGTCGAGTAAAAGAAGAATCTTAATGAGCAAAACTTCGATCAATGGGGCAGATGGTGAGGCTAACTGGTCGGGTGTTGTAAACTTTCATTGTTTCATTTTCAGCGATGACCGAAATGACATGCCATGTTCATCACTTTTTTTGCTCTCTGGCAATGGTGTAATTTCTCTCATACTCGAATCTAGGCCCTTAATTTTCGTGTATTTACGCATATGTATTCAATCAATTCAGAAACAAATTGTCAAATACCATATATAAAATAAAATATCTTGAAGAATACTTGACTGTCGATAAAGTAGGAAGTCAAAAACTTGTCACGAGAAAATCCTGCTTCATGTAGATGTAATTGCCTCCTCATTTCTTAAGCAAGTGAGACTTATGAATATATACTTAAAAAATAACTCATAGGTAGCCCCCTTTTTACCACTGATAGTTACCTCCCTTTGTTAAATTGTTCATCATAATGTTACACAGTTTAATGTGATTAGCCTGATTTGAATTAAGCATTGACAGGCCAAACACAACTAATTTATATGATATATAGCTTGTGAGAAGGGAGATTGAGCTTTTGATAGTGCAATTAACGTGACCGAAGAGTCAGCTTGAACAACAGTGGTTTTTCTTGCTCTCTTTTTGTGTAGTTTATGCAGTGCATGGAGTATTCTACACTGAGCAAATTTTATTTTACCACTCTGAGTGTCACATTTAGAGGTTGAGGTTGCTGGTCTGTTCCATGCATATTGAGCAATTAGTTCCTACGGTTTATGTTTCTGCAGATGTTTTCTGACAGGATTTGATCACAAATGCAGTTTACCACGAAATGATTTTCTTTTACCTCTATTTAATACGGTGACCCACAAGGGACATGCTGCAAATAAAAAGTTGCTGCAAAACAAATGAAGTTGCTGCAAATAAAAAGTAGTTGCTGCAAATAAAAAATAATTGCAGCAAACAAAAAAATATCTGCTGCAAATAAAAGCAGTTGCTGCAAATTAAGTGACAGGAAATTATGTGCACGCAGTGATGGGAAGAGGAGGACTCCATATAGTTGTATCCAGGGCCCACTCACAAAAAATGCTTGGCCTAATCCTCAGTGACAGGAACAGTTCAATGGAAACAATTATCGTCAAACCCATGGAGTTGCATTAGGCATAAAAACAGCAGTGTCCTTTGCAAATATCTACAAGGCGGAGAATAAAACAAACCTAATCCAACATAGAAATATCAATGGAAATGTTTCATTGGTGACGTTTCCTTTCTTTGGGACTGTAACAGAAAAGACCCAACTTTTTCTTAAAGAAACTAACAAATCCCATCCCAAAAATGAAGTCCACAGCCGAAATATGAAATAACAAAATAACTTTCCTTGATACAACAGTTTTCAAAGGAGAACATCTCACAGAGAAATCCATCTTCATTGGACATTAAATCCCAACTATAAGCCGACTAAAACCTTTCAACATGTACACTTTACCTAGTTCCACCTACGAGGGTAAAAAGAAGTTTCATTAAAGGTGAAGAAAATTAATAAGATTGATTAGAAAAAACTCCTCAAAAAAAACATTTGAAGATCAGTGCCTTGTGAACTCGAAGCACACAAAATCCTAATCTTATCTTTCCATCAATGCAAGCGCATACTTTCCTGTCACTTAATTTGCAGCAACTGCTTTTATTTGCAGCAACTATTTTTATTATTTGCTGCAATTGTTTTGTATTTGCAGCAACTTTATTTAACTTGCAGCAACTTTATTTTACTTGCTGCAACTTTATTTAATTTGCAGCAACTTTATTTTATTTGCAGCAATTTTATTTCATTTGCAGCAACTTTTTAATTGTAGCATGTCCCCTGTGGGCCACCGTAGTTTAAGCCGTACACTTTTTTCTTGTGGCTAAATAACCTTAGTTTCTTTGGTTTCTCTAAAATACCTGGACCAGGATAGCCACATGTAGTAGGTTTTATTTTTGGCTGTGAAGATAATGATTTCCTGAATTTTTTTTTTTTTTGGATGCTAGAAGCCTAGAACTGTCGGCTAGATTGCAGAATACGCGACAGTGCATCTGCAGTGATTGGAAGATGCTGGAAAACCAGTGGGGAAATTTATACAAGCAAATTCTTATAAAAAAATCACAAGGAATTCTCTCAAAGTATTTTTTTCTGCAGAAGAAGGCTTTAAAGTTTGAACTGCTCCTTTATTATTTGCTGTAAACTGCAAACGATCATTGCCAACTCCCTTCTGTGAATTTTGACATTTCACTGTACCTTTTAATATTGGTATGCACACGCGAAGAATTAGGCCAATCATGAGGCGCATAACATTAACGTTAACCCGCAAGAAACCTACCTATCACAAACACTCACATATGCAGGATGTTAGAATGAACTTTTATGCACTTGTTCGCAAATGGACTATACAAATGGTTTAGACGAGTGTGTGGGCTGGCTGCAACATAGGCTAGGCTAAACAGGTTCTTGTATTTTTGCATGGGTGTTAAAGTGGCAAATTTCTGCCAGAAGGTTCTTAATCCACAGGTTCTTATTGGTGGGTGTTTACTGTATTTAAATGTTTAATGAAGAACAAAGCATATAAAATAATAAATGGATATGTTGTAGTTCAGTTTTTATCACAGGTAATTTTTATTTTTCTTTTGTTTCAACTTCATTAGCATACATTACTATACCCAAAAACAAAAGAAAAACAAAAAATTACATGAGGTAGAAAACTACAACAGATACATTAAGGTGACTGCATAAACACATAAATAAGCTAATTTTTTAAATAAAAAGGGTTTAATATAAATAATTGTTAAATTGTACATAGTTAAAACCCTATCACTCCCAGAGTCAATATATTATTATGGAACCACAACATTTAGTTCTTACTCTTGAGCCCCTGGACGAAACCCCTTTATCAGTACTCTCACATGGTACTAGTTGCTTTCAGTATTAGACGAAATAAATTTCGACTTCTTCGTTAGTAACGTTTTGATTTTGTCAGTGCACTTTTGGAAGTGAAGAGTAAAAACATCAATAACTTTACATACCGCCATCTCATCTCTCGCTGTATTGCTGGCATAAAGGAGGTAATGGTTATCCCTCTCACGATACCAAAGTTGAAGCTGTCCTGCCTCATCATTATCCATACTCCCCCATGACACGCTTCCACGTGCCACACAAATCTGTGTAAAGCGCCGCCGACTGAGCCAACTGAGCCAGGCGGCCATTTTGTTTATTGGAAGAGCACCTCGTCCCCAGGCTCTCATCCTACTGAAAATCGCACCTGCCGCAAGGACTTATGGGCTGCATTTGTGCTCTGAGATGTTTTTTATTTTCTTTCGTTTGTTTTATTTGGGGGTCTCAATGGGGTTAACCGATAGGCGTAAAACGGCCAAAAATTTAGCCGATAGTAGTGAAAATTAAAAAAATTTAACCGTTAGCCGTAAATAGCGTAAAAAAGAGTTCACCGTAAAAGAAAGTGTTCCCTAGATTTGCTACTTTTAAGGAAGGTACTAAACTCACTTATGGTTGCGTTTTTTTATTTCCCGGCTAGCGTGACTCCGTACGCATGTTAGGCGAAGTGCCTTTTAGGTGTTAACCAAGACCTAGGCTCCATTTCCGGCGCTTTCTTGGGGAACTAATTTTTTCCATAGCGAAAGTGTGGCTTCTTGCTGGGGATTAATATTTGCAATTTTCAGGAGGGCGTGCCCTCAAAACAGAAGTGAAACAACACGCAGAGATGTCAGTGTTTGTAAAACACGTTGCCGATAAACAACATTTCCCTGTTTTTCTCGGACGCTACGGTAGACAACGCCATGCCTAGTCCCTGTTCGTCGTCTTCCCACGCAATCTCGGTCAAGCCATTTGAGTCGCGAACTCGCTCGGACCACATGACCCGAAAGGCATCAGCCGCGCGGAATAATGCGGCCTACGGACAAGGCAACGGCAAGACAGTCGTTCCGTACAGTCCTTCGCTATGATTAGAAACACTGGACATGGGAATTTTGTTATTGGCCGTTTTCACACTAGACCTAGAAATAGATCATCCATCTGAGACTAGCCTGTGTAGAGTCGCGCCCTCCCCACAGACACCCCTTCTCCGATTTTTTTCTGAGGGGAGGGGGCGGCTGTACACAGGCTATCTGGAACGGATAATCCTGTCTTCAAAAGTCAGGCGGATTGTTTATTCAAAATTAAAACTATTCCATTGCCAAATTAAGACCCCTTATTAAGACGTATCACCTATCTGACGCGAACTCTCTGAATCAAATGGATAACCCGTCTCACACGAACAATCCTTCTCTAGTGTCAAAACGGCCATTTCTGTTATAACGAATGTCGCGCCCCGGCCTTGAGTTGGGCGTTCGCATGTCTGCTTTTGCTTTTTCACAAAGATTATTTTTAAATTGACTATTGACATTTCTATGTGTAAAATAATATCAGAAGTGCAATACTTTATAAAAAGTATGATCTATCAAATGTTAAAATTTTTCAAAAGAATAGCTTATTTCATCCCGAGATGATCCGAAGACCTTTATTTTGATTTAAAGATACAAAAAAATACAGGTTAATTAATATTTAACTTTTTGAAACAAAAGAAGTTAATTAATGATGGAGAGGGATGGGGAAAGCGAAAACATTTTATACGTTAAAACGCTTGAAAAAATTCTTGCAAACCACAATGAAAACAAAAAGAAAACTCCAGAAAATCCAACCCCTTACCCTTTTATATACCATTTTTGACGAAAAAGGTACCCCTTTCGCACACCTTCTATCAGTGACAAATGGTGACCCTTCCACATATAATTGTTTATATTGTTTATAGAACTTTGTATCCCTTTTGACTGCTGTAAATGCACTTTTTTTTGACATAGAATAGCCTGTACACCGACGTTGTTTTATTTTTCTTTTTGTTCCTACTTCCTTGCACTGGTGGTCAATAAATCCCCTGCGGTTTACATTTTATCACCCGCGCTCGACGGACTTTTGAAGAGGAAGTAGAGAGTCTGTCAACAGGCTACTAATCTCAAAAACAGAACGTTTTCTGGACTTTTCAAAGCCATTTCATTCATCTATTAGCCCTATTGGGCCCTTTAACAGACCCAAATGACAGATTTCCCTACCCTTTAATATACTTCAACTAGTGAAATCACCCCCTTTCTTATACAGCTATTTCGAGAAAAGTTGTCGGAAGTAGGCATTTGCCGATTGTGCTAGTAAAAGTGGCATATTATGCTAGTGGCAGTGCTCGTTTTTTGCCCAAATTATGCTCAAATTATGCTCGCTTTTCAAAATTATGCTACTTTTTTAAAATTATTCTGTCTTGCAAAGGGACATTTTTCACATTAGTGACATTACTCGTCCCCCTCCTCTTGTATTTTCCAGTGGTGGATTCGAGGCGTCTATCCCGGGCAAGTTGTGCAGGCTTTGGTCTATCCTCTCTGTTCTCGCAACCTTGTAAACTATCTGGATGTAAGTTCACTGCACTTGACTGGTTTGGCGTGGCGGTCGCCATTTTGAAACGAGCACTGGGAGAAAGACTAAGGAGTCTGGGACCGAGACACAGACTTCCGGTTCCGTTTCATCGAACTCCCGCGGTATCTCAACACAAGTAAAAAAAAATCGAAAAATAGGAGTGGAAGCAACTGTTAATAGTAATCTATCGTTTTTAGTAGCTGAGATCTTCGTTTTCTTGAATTATTCTAAAATTGTGCTATTAAGAGAAGAAAATATACGGATTATGCTAGCAGTGCTACTTTTGGAAAAAGGGCAAAAATTATGCTCAATTCCTCAGATTATGCCAAAAATTATGCTAGCACAATCGGCAAGAGCCTAGTCGGAAGGCTGGCATGGCCAGCCGAAATATTGTTATGGAAAAACAATACACGTTGTTCTGCATCAGCGTTGCACTAGTCTTTGGACTTCTCGTTTTTGGTATAAATATATTAGTTGTTTTTGGCTTGTCAACATTTAACTCAAATCGGACTAATCACAAACTGTGTAAGAAACTAGCTAATGAAAAACACCAACATAGGTAACCCTTTCCGGCGGAGCCTCTCCGCCGTAGGCCAATATAGGAAAACCCCCGGGTCTGGTTTTTTCAAAAGATACTATTCTTAAACATTATCTTTATTTCCAGCCCGGAAGCACAAAATATTGGCGTTCAGTCCTGAACACATTGAGTGATGCCATAAACAACAAGTTTACTCCGCTACAAGACCATGCCCATCCTCTCCCCTGAGTTATTTCGAATCCTTTTCTCTTTGTCTTTAAAACGCGCATCTTCCATATACATGCTAAGAAGCTGTTTTATTAAAAGACCGGCAATAAAATATATAAAACATTTCAAAAATTGAAGTATTTGTTAGTTTCCCTGAAAGCAGAAATACGTATAATCAAGTGAGAATAACGGGACAGAGAGGGTAAGGCCCTGCAGTCAGTTCAGCAGGCCAGCGGCTTTGGAAAAATATGACAATCAGTGCACCAAACGTTATTTTAGGACAATTAAACGCTGTTGCTAGGATACATAGAAAATGTTAAATTCCCTTACAGCTATGCCACCGTTCTTTTATCGCTTTTAGGTCTCGGACCGCGCTGCCGCTCTATCTAAAGTTCTTTAAAAACAAACGGCCTTTGACAGTTCATAATGGAAAGAAACAACCTCATTGAGCAAAAACACTGCTATCACTTTATTCAATCCTCAGAATGCTGGAAATTACGCTTCTGAGAATTTGGTTTTCAATTTTTTTTGTGAACGGAAGCATGTCCCGAGACTGACCCCATAAATTACAGGAGACCTGACACCCCCCTCAGTACTGCCTTTGTCAAATAGCCAGGCTAATCATGTATTTATTGGATAAATAAATTATTAACATCCCGGAGGCCTATCATGTAAAATCACATGTATTTCCACATAACAAGCGGTCCTTACAATATGTAACATGCCATCATTAAAAAATTGCATAGGTTATAGTATTATTTGTTGTTGGCATGAATGCCACGAGTGATAATTCAAAATGGTTATACGAGACAATTTTGTGGTATTTATGCCAAATATCACGTACATTATTTGTTCATACTACTACCCACAAAAGGCTTGTGATTTTCACTTAGGTATTTCAAAAAAGCTGAAAATATACGTATTGGTACCAATGGTACGATTGGTACCAATGGAAAATGATGTCATTCCAATGGTTCTATCACAGGGAGCCCACACAATCTGTTTGTGTAGCCGATTGTTGTTTTATCGTAAATGTACTGGATTTACCGTTTGCCTCACCTATAGCGATATATCGCTAACTATGTATATAAATCAATGATAAATAAACGTTGAATTACCTTACCTGTGGTATATAGTTGTCCTTTTACCTCAAAAGCGGTTTTTTTGAGAATTTGGGCAATTCCAATGGTCCATTGGTACCAATGGTACGATTGGAAAATAGAAAAGCACATTCTTGCATGACCCAAGCCGAACCAGGTGGAGGCATGCAACGGTTGCGTCCGCACCTCCAAAGGTCCACAAATCTATCGCAACCTTGTATTTTAAGCCTGCGAACTGTTTAACTGAAAATTCTAGATATGAAGTCCTGTGTTATTAGTCTCGCGATACTTGACACATCCTCTATCTATCTTCCATCTTCTTCTATCGTATCTTAAAACTATTTTTTTCGGTGCAGATACATGTTTATAACGACATATTGGGTAACTATGACACTGCGTGATACCCAGATCAGATCCAATTCGCAATACATCAAATTCGAGCAAAACTCTTTTTGGCGGTGGCTTTGCATCATTATTAAAGGTAGCAATAGAAAGCCACAGCACTGAAGGATGCAGCAAGAGCAGCATGTGAGTGTAGAAGAGCATTAATCGCCAAAACACGAGGTTTGCCAGCATTTTCTTGTTTACGTGCTTTGCGACCATTCAATAATCTTGAAAATGTGCACCCCGGCGTGGCGGGGTTGTAAGATTACATGTAAAGGAGGGTTATTTTTTACCTTACCTAAGCGGGTTATCTCACCTACCTGGGGTCCCCCACTTTCATGTAAACAGGCCCTAAATCGAGCAGCAAAAAAAGATGCTGGTTGACAAAATCTCTCGAAAAACATAAATAAATTTTAAAAAAGGGTCCGCAAATGCGTGGCATTCCTCACGGGAAGTGAGGACTGGCTCAATGTAAATCGACCTGCCAAGAACACGCTGGTTCTGATGTAAGTTTTGAGAATATAACCCTATGCCTTGATCAACTTCTGGCTCTGAGTCGAGAAGCGAACACGCTACCTCAATATAAATCGAGCTGCAAAGAACAAGCTAGTTATAAAGTAAACCAGAGCTTTAATTGCCCTTTCAAACTAGACATCGTATTAAAGCTTGCTCACCAGTTAGGTCCTCTTGAACAGACAACGAACAGCTCCACACTGAATCACCCAATCCTTGAACTACGAGTTGTAAATACAAGAGCATGACGTCACTACCCAAATATGGGGTCTTACTTACACCCAAATACGGTCAAAAATGGAAATTTTAGAGGGTTACGCAGAATTTGAGAGTTTTTGCCTGCATTGCGCGGCGTTATAATTCTGCCGCCGAGTCAACCTCGCTTCTTAGCTATGTTGCCTCGTTGGCAATGAAATCAAATCACTGGTTTATTGTCCCTTTTGCAGTCGGGAGACTGAATTGTAGGATGTATTACAAGCTGTGAGAAATATACAAGTACGCTACAATGATTGACAACATTAATATTTAACACTGACAAAATTTGAGAAACGTTCAGTCCTTGTGGCCATGGGCCTGCTTGAACTCCCTGATCTTATACACACACTGGTAGATATAGGTACCACTCTGTTGTGTATAAGTGGGTATAACGGGTTACCTGGCCGAACCTTACCTATAAATTTAATACACGAGACTGTCCGACGGTAAGAAAGAGTGGATAATGCAGCTTTGTCAGGTGTTGTTTCATACGAAATACCAGGCCAAATTATGGAAAGGGCCTTTTTTTGCACGTTCTCGAGATAGCAAGCAAGATACTTAGGCAAACCAGCAAAGGCGTACTCTAGTATAGAGCAAATCAGCACCCAGTAGATTTGAACAATCGAGTTGTCTCAGTGCATAAAGCCGTCTTTTGGCCTTCTTCACTATGTAGTCGCAGTGCACTGCCCAAGTGAGGTCCTCAGAAAGGTGAACACCGAGGAGCTTAAATTCAGAGACCTGATTAATATCGAACCCACCAACGGTGATTGGGCGCGAACGCAACTATTGTAGTGAAGAAAGTCAGCAGTCATGGACTTGCACTACTATTACTAAGGATGGCGAATTGCGAGGCACAACCTCCAAACCGTCAGATCATCCACGAATTTAATATGGGCGCCCCAACTTTGAACGAGGTCATTGACCATAATAGCAAACAACACAAGACCCAATTTTGCGCCCTGAGGAATGCCTCCATTTAGATATAAAGGAGCAGAAACCGAGCCCTCCCTTGCAAAAAGGATGCGACCCACCTAAGCAAGTTCCAGTGGAGATTGTACTGTGTAGAAAGCTTCTCCATTAATATAAGGTGATCAATACGGTCAAAACCTTTTTTAAAATCAGCAAAAAATAACCTTAGGTACCAACCGCCCCTGTCCAGGGCTTCTATTGCCAGATGTAAAAGATAGACGAGGGCCTACTCGGTCGATTTACCAGCTAGCGCGAATTGGTTTCTATGGAGGTTTCCTACAATAGATGGATATACTCTAGCTAATGTGAAGCCCTCCAGCACTTTAGCGAGCTGGCACGTGAGAGAGATTGGTCTCACATCGTCCTCGATGCACTTGGGAGGGGTCACCTTTGGAAGGGGGTGGACTATCGCGCTCTTGAGGAGAGGAGGAATGAAGCCCTCACGAAGCGTTGAGTTGTAAAGATCGGCAACAACTGGCACAAGGTCAAAGGCGAAATAGTTTTGAACTGCATTCTATTTGTTATCGTGCTTGATTCTTGCCTTATTAGCATTGGTGACTTGACAAGGGACTGTATCGTGTTTTTAAAGTGCAGACAGGTTTTGAGTTTTGGGTGCTTCGTTTTCGAGATTTGGGTGCTTCGTGCTTCGGTCTTCGTTTTCGAAACTACCGCTTGCATAGAAGGCTTATAGAACGAAGAATACACATGGCATGTTTGTATCTCGACCTCGCTTTGTAACTATTAGCGAATTTCTACTTTGTGTGAGAGCGAAATTGTTTTGTGTGACGGGCATATAGAACGAGGAATATTCATAATAACTATTAGCACGTTTCTACCTTGTGAGAGCAAAATTGTTTTGCGTTGTTAGCTTACAGAACGCGGAATATTCATAGGCTATTAGGCGTTTCTACCTTCTGTGAGAGCGAAATTGTTTTGCGTGGTAAGCTTATAGAACGAGGAATATTCATAATCATTATGACTATTAGCGCGTTTTTAGTTTGTGTGAAAGCGAAAATGTTTTGTGTGGTTAGCTTATAGAACAAGGAATATTCATAATTTCGCATAGATGGCTTATAGAACGAGGAATATTCATAATAACTATTAGCGCGCTTCTACTTTGTGTGAGAGCGATATTGTTTGCGTGGTTAGCTTATAGAACGAGGAATATTCACAATAACTATTATCGCGTTTCTACTTTGTGTGAGAGCGAAAATGTTTTGTGTGGTTAGCTTAAAGAACGAGGAATATTCATAATAATTATCAGCGCGTTTCTACCTTGTATGAGAGCGAAATTGTTTTGCATAGATGGCTAATAGATCGAGGAACATTCATAATAACTATTAGCGCCTTTTTAGTTGGTGTAACAGCGAACTTGTTTTCCATAGATGGCTTATAGAATGAAGAATATACACATGGCATGTTTAGCTATGTTTGTATTTCGACCTCACTTTATTCACCAGAACCATTGTAATGACATCATTTTCTATTGGTACTTGACTACTTAACCCCCTCAATAACAAGCACCAATTAATCGAACCATTGGTACCAATGGACTATCGGTTGGACGAATCGTATCCGTTTGTGTATATTGGACGTGTGTGCCACCTTCGCCCGTAGAAGTCGCTTTTGGGGGGGCTTTAGACATGTTGCACTTAATTTTTTATTTCAGTTAATTTTTGTTTTTCCTTTGTTTTTGGGTACGGTAATGTATGCTAATGAATTTGAAACAAAGGAAAAACAAAAAATAACTGAAATAAAAAATTACCTGCAACATACACACCAGTCAAATGTAGTAATAATAAGGACATATGACAGATTAAACTGAGGAAGTTTAAACTGCTTTGAATGACACCGATAGAACCTCTAAAGACGAGGCTGGGTTAATAATAAGAGCCGTAAAAACGACAAGATTAAGAACAAAGCCAAAAAAGGCCGCTGTCTATGGGCAAGGCTAGCTCTTTTCCTTTCCCATACTCCAGCCTTTCCCAATATTTACACACCTTACGAAGCGTTATACGGTATGTACCGTATTTATTTGATTAAATTAACGACCACCTCGAATAAGCACCCATCTCGTTGGAAGGAAAATTTAATAAGCGCCCAGCCTCGAGTAAGTGCCCACCCCAACCCACAAACCCCCCACCCCACCCCTCCCACAACAACAACAACAACAGCAACATCAACAACAACAAAAAACTGAAGTGGACAAGAAGAGTTAGTAATTATTTCTTTACTGCTTCTCTGGTCGTATGACCCATTTGCAGATGTTAAGCGTTGAGACATCTACGAGGCAATATGCACCAGAGAATTCGCTTAATGATCTTACTGACAATCAGATAGAGATTGACTTGCTACAGTGTTACTAAGAAATTTCCCCGAAGACCGAGTTAAAGAACGGTTAAAATTCTGCTCTGGCACATCTTCACATTTTGTTATATTATTCACTGCTTCGTTGGAAAATTAACTTTCTACTTGCTCAGAATAATGAAAATTTAATAAGCGCCCAGGGAGCCGAAACGAATAAATACGGTAGTTAGACTCATCATCATCATCATCATCTTTATTTAAACACGATAAATACATCAGGCAGTGAGAATTGCACATATGTTACCAGCTTTAAGTTATAAAGCTAACTATACAAACCATACTAAATAAATGAATAAGCCTGCTTTACATGGATGCCATGTCGCAATGTCTTAGTAACTTACGAAATGAAGTTAGCGAGGCTGCCTGCCTTACATCCGAAGGTAGACTGTTCCAGAGAACCGCACCACTGTGTTACAGCTGAAGCTATTTTTGTAATGGTTAGTACGTGGCAGGGGAACAACAAGCTTATTTGCAGAATTTCGCAAGTCATAAGAGTTATTGATGTCACTTCGTGAAATAAATTTACACGATAAATAATCCGGTGTTAAGCCGTTTAAGGATTTATAGACCATTTCTGCTTTAAGAATCTCAAATTCTGATTTTTCTCTAAAATCACTCAGCCTTTGCCTCAAAACTCAAATGAATGTGCCCTGATCTGTGGATTACAAGTTTATTGTTTGATTTAAATTATGAATTTATTAACGGGAGCTTCGCTTTTAGCCCTGGCTAAATCTATATATTAGACCATTTCTGCTTTAAGAATCTGACGTCGAGTCTCTATACTAGATTATCCCGATTTAGGTTTTTTAGTAATTAGGGAGTGTCAGCATCATAGTTAAGCTGCACGATTTTGGAGTTTTTGTAACTTATTAGATAATATATACTTCAAATTACCACAGCCATACCGGCCCCATACAACACTGTAGTAGTCAAAGTGGGATTGGACCAAACCATGATAGATGTTGAGCAGGGTTCTAGGGAGGTAAACAGTGTCGCTTAATAGAACCAATACCCGAAGAAATCTTTTTTGATATAACATCAGTATGGTTTCTCTATGTTAAATTTTCATCTATCAAAACACCGAGAGATTTACTAGAATATAATTAACCCTATTGATAGGTGAGCCATTAATTTCCTTGGATGGCAAAGTGTGTTATGTATTAACATGTATTCAGTTTTCGATGTGTTTAAAGTTAGTTTATTTACAATAAGCCAGTGATTTATATTTATTAAGTCTTGGTTTAGAGAGACCTGAATTGAATCGATGTCCCTATCTGCATAAGTGCCGTCAGCACACATTCTTGGTTCAGAATTAGACAGAGAGTTTGGCAGATCATTCAGTAATGTATAAAGTAAATAACAGAGGCCCAAGTATAGTCCCTTAGCCAGATAAGTGAAGAAATCGCTGGTAGCCACAATATACTACATACAGACAGACTTTATTGCAATTCCCTATAAGGGTAAATAATGTACTGTATTTACCGTTTGCTTTATCTGTAGCGGTATATCGCTAAATAATTTAGAGGAACAGTAAACAGCGGGCTCAAAATACTTCATTATCGCTCAAAATACCACTTCTCAGGCAAAAAGACGACAATTTACCGAAGGTGAGGTAGTACAACATTTATTTAGCATTGGTGCATGCACAAATTTAGCGATATACGGCTACATCCGACGCTACAGATGAAGCAGCTTAACGGAAAATACATAAACAGATTGTGTGGGTTCCTAGACGGGTATGTCAGCAGGTTCACGTGTCAGTAATGTTCGTAAAAACCGGACATGTACGTTTTTTTCTACACCGAAAAGGAGCCTGTTAGTTTCTCGGGGGGTGTACTCCCTTATTTGGCCTTAAAGGGTATGTGCGAGCAAACGCCCCACGTCAGAGCACCCTGGAGAGCCTACTCGCAGGCTAGATGTTAGTTTGAAAAATACCCGGGGGGTTCTCTTGGGAATTCTTGCTGACCCTATTCCAGACCAAAATATATAATTTTCCACTCTCGTTTTCAGAGCAGACCCCTAAAATCCATACCCTTTTTTCACACCTGGCCTTTAACCAGAAATTATGTTACCATTGCTTGAATTAAAGCGCCGGAACAAAAATATTCTGAAGTCCATTTCGAATTCGCATATCTCTCTTTCTTTCTCACTCATTTGGAAGTAAAACGATAAATACCTTTATACTCTCCCGTAGATCCCTCGAAAACCACACCCAATTCCAGACCAAAATGGGCAAAGTGTATACCCGTTTTCAGACCAAAACGGTCCAAAAACCCTACCCGATGGGGCAGCACATACCTATATAGCTTATATAAGGCTTAAAGTTAGTACCCCCCGGGGAAAAAATACTAAGTTCTGTGTACAAATGAAACAAGCCAGGGTCATAAAATAAGGTCTCTTGTCTTAAGCAAGGTAGTGAAATGAACCAGGAAGTTTTTTTAGGGCAAAGGGCCAGGGTTAAGGGTTCAAAGACCTCGTTAGCCTGCATAACACAACAGGCGCTTTATAAGCCAAGCGAGGCGAACGCAGCGTTTTGCGAAAAAACACGAGACGAGACATAACTTCCTAGCACACATTAATTTGTTAGCTCCTCACACTACACACATTTCTGAGGGATTTTTTTATTTCAACAACAGAAATTTCTGAATAAAGTACAGTAGAACCCCATTATCCCGAACTGTGAATGGAAACGAAAAGCAGTTTTCCAGTTAGCAGTTCGATTTATCAGGGGTCGATTGAATATTCAATTATACAACAAGAAGAGCCAATGGGATGGCATCCCAGTGGGGCACTGATTTTAACCCCAATTTTTGATAGAGGGAAAGGAAATTTAGTTCGCTTTGAGTTATATGAGTTCGAGTAAACCGAGTAAACTTAAAGAGTGTGGTGAAATCCGAGGGAAATGGGACTTGGTTCGAGTTAGCTAGAGGGGAATGCGAGTTATCTGAGTAATTTGAGTTATCGAGGTTCTGCCGTCACTGTACCGTACAGACAACGGGGGAACAAGCTATTTCACATGCTATTTAATGTGTAATTAAGATGGAAAGTTAATGAGATTTTACTCTTCGTCGATAATCTCTTGCATGGTTGGTCTCATGCTCGGAGTCTTCTGAAGGCATCTCCGTACCAGGCCCCTAAACTCAGTGTTCGTCACAAGCGAGACTTGTACTTCACGCCTACTAGAATCTGGAAGTTCCCAGATGCACATTTCACATAGAAGAACACCAAAGCTGTAAACATCAATCTGGCGTCAAAAGAAAATGATATGAAAATTACATGTAATATAAAGTTCTATGGGTGTTTGAATTCTCTGCTACCACGTAAATTAAGCCAGAATAAATATTTTTTGCCAGGTTACACGGACGAGAAAAGCTGCTGGGTCAAGTTCATGTCGGTATTCTTAATCATTAAGTTTTGATGCTTGTTCGCCGTGTCGAGCCGCACTTGTTGACTCGTTTTGACAGAGGGTTACGTTTTCTATGGAAAAACAATCAAACAAAAACAAAGCAGGCTTGGCCGCAAAAACGTTATCCAACCACATAATAACAACCGCTTGTTGGCATCACGACTTTAACTTACAGACGGGGGGCGGCGGAGGGGTTGGGGGGGGGTGGTACTTCCTATAATGGCTTATAGGGAGAGTCCCCCCACCCCCGAAAGGGGTACCGGCGTTTTTAGGCTTCATGTGTGTGAAAGGAAAGGGATTTCACTAGTTCAAGTATATGAAAGGGTAAGGAAATCAGTCATTTCGGTCCAAATTGACTGTAATATATAGAAGAAGTACCTAAAGAGCTAACAGAAGTGATTTTTCTCCATTGTATAAAACTGTAACTGCCTACGGCTATTTCGCCAGAAATCATTCGTCCTTAAAAGTCTTTGACGAGTGTTCTAGCACGTTGTATGTATTGGTATGCCAGTTTTGTTTTCCATTGGCCTATAGCTACTTTAATTTATGCACTCAACAAAAGTTTCAGATATCAATAATGGTTTGAAGGAAGAATAGCTGAATAGCTCTCATTAGTGTTCTTTTGCATGCATCAGGTATAAAGTAGTTTACATTACAACCAGGCAAAAAAAGATCACCGACCTTTGGATGATTACTACCCCACCTGGGCCCAGTTGTTCGAAGGACGATTAGCGCTTAACCCAGGTTTCTTGTTCTTTGGTTCGAAAGACGCGTGAATCCAATCATCAACTTGTTGACAGAAAAAATTAAACTGAATTTACTTTTTAAGCTTTCATCATGATCTGAATTCAAATTTCGCGCTAACCTTGGTTATCCGCTAAACTCAGCGTTTAACAACCCGGCCCTGGTGTTTACAAGGTGTTACTTAGACAGCCTTGAATCCTTTATTTTTTCAATGAGAACTAACCTTGACTGTTTGCTGTGGTGTAAGCGCTTCAGGTGCGCTGTAAATCATAGCTCCAGGAGCCACTGTCATGTTCTGTTAGCAGTGCCATAATCTGACACTTTGCCTCTCCATTGGTCACCCTGTCGCCATAGCAACACATTAACACTGCTGATATCCCGGTGAATGATGGGTACTGGTTTTTTATGATGCAGATAGTTAGGTCCACGAGCTACGTCCAGAGAAATAGTTTGTATTTCTCTTTCAGATAGTTGCCGCTGCTCTAGCAGAGTCCTCAAATTGTTTTCCATGAGCTCGGTTACAAACAGAGGGCTTTCTTCGTCATTTGTGGCCCCGATAAACTGTAGTAAATGAGGGTGATGACACTTTGAAGCAATCTCCATTTCTCTATTAAAGAGGCGTATGTTATGTGGAGAGAGAATCAAATCATGGATTTGTTTAACTGCTACAGCCCACCCACAATATACTCCTTCATAAACACTTCCCCAACCTCCCCTCCCAAGGCATTTGTCTGTCATCTGAATTTCGCGGCGAGCAATGATCCAGTCACAATATCTCTCAAATGCCTTTGTGAATTTTCTTCTCGTTGCTGTATTTTTTCTTAACTGCCTTTGTGAATTTTCTTCTCGTTGCTGCATCTCTCTCAACTGCCTTTGTGAATTTTCTTCTCGTTGCTGCATTTACCTCAACTGCCTTTTGTGAATTTTCTTCTCGTTGTTGCATCTCTCTCAACTGCCTTTGTGAATTTTCTTCTCGTTGCTGCATCTCTCTCAACTGCCTTTGTGAATTTTCTTCTCGTTGCTGCATCTCTCTCAACTGCCTTTGTGAATTTCCTTCTCGTTGCTGCATCTACCTCAACTGCCTTTGTGAATTTCCTTCTCGTTGCTGCATCTCTCTCAACTGCCTTTGTGAATTTTCTTCTCGTTGCTGCATCTCTCTCAACTGCCTTTGTGAATTTTCTTCTCGTTGCTGTATCTCTCTCAACTGCCTTTGTGAATTTTCTTCTCGTTCCTGCATTTCTCTTAACTGCCTTTGAGAATTTTCCTCTCGTTCCTGCATTTCCCATAACTGCCTTTGAGAGTTTTCTTCGCGTTGTTGCATTTCCCTTAACTGCCTTTGAGAATTCTCTTCGCGTTGCCTCATCTTCCTCATCTGCTCTGGCCAGTTTCCCTCCTGTTTCTGCAGTTCCCGTAATTGCCTTTTTAGATTTTCCTCTCGTAGATCTTGCATTTTCAATTGTGCTGCAAAGAGTTATAAGCGCAAAAAGTGTGATTCCTCTAAACACCGAATTATTATAACAATGCTATATTCGTCTCTAGTTTGAACCAAAATTTGGATCCGTTTCTAGCTAAATCTCACTGTTTTTCCATATTAATTTATAGAGTCGGTAACTGTGCTCACATTGTGGGTGGCTCCTCCTAAAATGTGCAGAGAATTTCAAACGCAACAACAATTATTCGCGGTCTGTTCCCTTAACGTTTGTGATCTGTTCTCTTCAGAACTTGCTAAGTTTACTTTTCTATTTAAGACTACAACTTTTTTGTTATACGTAAGTTTAAGGGGCACAATATTAGTTTACCTAGACATACCCTTCGCCTCTCCTTTCTATTTACCATGTGATTTAATTTAAGTGTTGTAATATTGTATCTTGCCTTTACATTCTTTGTAAATTTAATGGTTACTTAATTTTTAACCTTACATGTATATTTAATTCTGTATTTCCATTTGCTAAGGTTTGGAGAAACAACTGATAACTAATGAAATTTGCTAAGTTTTATCACCCAGTCTTACCTTTGATAGAAACAGGCAGCTGTAAACTTCTGAAATTAGCCAGTTCCATTATTGGACCATCATTAACGAAAATTTTTAATAGCTGTATAGAAACAGAAACCTTTCCAGATGAATGGAAAATCGCCAAGGTGACTCCTATCTTTAAAAAAGGATCAAAATCTGACCTGAATAACTATAGACCAATTTCTGTATTGCCAATTGTCTCAAAGCTATTCGAGAAAATTATCTATCAACAACTCTACGATTACCTAGATAAAAACAAACATTTGAATACTTATCAATCCGGCTTTCGATCGCTCCATAGCACCATGACGGCGCTACTTGAATCAACGAACAACTGGTCTATTAACATAGATAACGGCCTTTTAAATGGTGTGGTATATATCGATCTTAAAAAGGCTTTTGACACCATTGACCATGCAATTTTGTTACATAAACTTGCAAACTATGGACTTGATCTGGGTTCCCTACGATTCTTTGCCTCCTGCCTAGGTAACAGGAGTCAGAAATGTTATGTTAATGGCGTATTGTCCAGTGCAAGCGAACTAAGATGCGGAGTCCCACAGGGTAGTATTCTCGGTCCTTTGTTCTTCTTAATCTATATAAACGATCTTCCAAACTGCCTTAATTCAGCATGCGCTAAAATGTTCGCAGATGATACAACTATTACCATTTCTGGTTCCTCTCTAGCTGACCTTGAACAAGAGACTAACTTAGAACTACTGAACCTTCACTGTTGGCTAAAAGCCAATAAGCTTAGTCTTAATGTTGCGAAAACCGAGTTTATGGTTATTGGCTCTCGCCAGAAGCTTCTCGCGGAAAGCCATAACGAAATAAACATCAAACTAGAAGACCAAGTTATCAGCAATGTTGATCACGCAAAATCATTAGGTCTCATTATTGACAATCGGCTTTCCTGGTCTAATCATGTTAACGAATTGTGTAAGAAGGTAACTTCGGCTATAGGTGCCCTTAGACGTATTAGGCCCCTTATCTCCCAATCTACTGCGGTACTAGTCTATAACTCCTTAATTCAACCTCACTTTGATTACTGTAGCCTTGTTTGGGATGGCTTAAGTGATCAACTGAGTGACAAATTACAAAAGTTACAGAACCGTGCAGCTAGAGTAATTTTAAAGGCCAACTATGGGACTAGCTCGAGCCTGCTTCTTGATATACTCAAATGGGACAAATTAGTTATAAGGAGAAAGAAGCATAAAAGCAATAATGATGTTTAAATCTCTAAATGCACAAGCTCCAGTGTACTTGCAGAACCTATTTCACGAACGAAGCACAGACTATGATTTGCGCAATTCCTTTCATAAATTGACGTTGCCCAGGCCGCGTACTAACTACTTGAAACGAAGTTTCAGTTACAGCGGTGCTTTGTTGTGGAACTCTTTACCCGAAAATGTGAGAGAAACTAAATCAGACAGGAAATTTAAAGAGCAAATCAAACATGTATTTGAGTCGTCGGACTCTCACTCGGCAGTCTTGTAAAAACAGTATGTCGATAGTTTTAGTCTAATTAATTGTGATTAGATTTTTACTCTATTATTACTGAAGATTTTACCGAGTTTTTAAATAAATAATCTACCTACCTACCTACCTAGCTCATCAATAAAGAATTGAATATCATCTGGATTAGCATCTTTAAGATGGATGGTTACACTGGGTAGGTTTCCAGCGAAGGGATGCATGTATTGTAATCTGCTTATGGTAACTGATGTATTGGTAACATTCATTGAACTCTGAGCCATAATGTCAAACTGAAACAGATTAAGACCAGTTATATTGACTTTCCACAGTAACCTATAGTCAGTAGACCATGAGATTCAGATAATCCTAATTTTACTAAAATTTGCTGATCCCCAGTCTAGAGAGTCCTGCGCTTTTTTTTGGCACAGAGGCGAGCGCCAAACGCGAGTGACTGATGACAAAGCGCAAGGACCATGGGACCTTCCTTTGCGCGTTTTCGTTGAGAGAGAGACGTTTGGTACAAGGCAGGGAACCTTTGAAATGGGCCTATACACCAGGTTACGCCCACAAAGAAAACAAAGACAATCAAGATAGAGCCTAGGAAAATAAAATTAAGGCGCAAAACAAAGATAAGTTACACAGCTTCGTACCCACGTAAACCCATATTTTATAGAAGCCTTTTACAATTTGATAAGGTTATACAATACGAGGATATGAAAATGTCCTAAAACAGGAGCCCGTCACCAGGATTCTGGCTAAAATGACTTTAACTACACTTTCAGAGAGCTAAAAAAGGTTGAAAACGACGAAGTTTTGACGTTTTTAACTCTCTTACATCGATTTTGTCATGAGAGAATGAGCTGATTTTATGAGATTAATATTTTAGCGCATTATTTTATATTGACTTTAGATGTTTAAAGAAATAGATAAAGTCATGACGCAAAAGTTTTCGAGAACCCCAAGGACCGGCAGATTATGACGAGAAGGTGTGGTCGGTGGAACACGATTTTCCTTCGAACTTTTCTAATCAAAGAACAGTATTTTATTTAGTTTTTCCATGGCCTTTTTTGACTAAACCGTGCTCATGGGGATATGTTCTGAAAAAATTTTTTCGTTCCAGGGCTCCCTCCTACTTGTAAGAGAAAGCCCTACGAACGAGTTTGCTTGAGAAAAGTTAGCCTGTTCCAGGCGTTCAGATAGTAAAGCGCGGGAGAAAAATTCACGAAAGAAAAAAAAAACGAGGGGATACTAGAGGGGGAAGGGGGGAGAACGCCTGTAAACATTCCCTTACAGAGCTCTTTCCAACCTTAATTGACCGCCGACCGCGTAACTGTGACATGAACTACAAAGACGCGACCCATAAGCTCATGATAGTGTGAAACGTGACCTTTGAGTTAGCTTTCAATAAACAACATCAGAGGTTTTTCCTTCTTTAACTAAGCAAATCTAATTTCTGTCGCTCCGAGTCTAACATTTAGACGGTCAGTCGGCAATAAGGAGGTGTACTGAATCCAGTATACCGGAACGACCCTTTGTTAACAATGTTTACAGGCGTTCTCTCGCTCTCGCCCCCTTCCCCCCGTTCCACCCCCGCCCCATTTTTCCGATGTACAACTTAACTCGCTCTCCACTTACCGCCGCGCTCTACTATCTGAACGCCTGGAACAGGCTATTGAAAAGTCTTTGTCCCCTGCAAATGATGACTGTTCAAGTCGGACGAGTTTTCCTTATTTTTTAAATGAAATATTTACCTAATATCGTAAACCGACTATCCCCCCCCACCACCACCTTCTCAAATAAGCCTCCTTTCTAAAAAGCCCCTTTCCAGGGAAAGGAGGTTAATAAAACCGCCGCTCTTTTAAGCCTGTCTTCTCTCCCTTCGCCCTTATCATTTTACAGTAAAACTTCATTTGGCTGGAGGATCTGGCCGAGAGATTATTTGTTCACGCGTTAAAAGTTCTGATTTGTACCTGAGTGACCCTCAGCTGCATAACCTTCAACTTCTTGTACTTGAGTTTTCCACTTTGCATTCTAGTTCTTCCGTAGAACTGATACCATCTCAAGTAAACCCCCCCGTCTCTATTAATCCCCCCCAAAATGTATTTGAAATAAGTTTGCCCTCGGAGGTTTAATAGAGGAATTAAGGTGTGATTTTTTTCAGACCAGCGCTTGAATATTTCTTAGGGTAACTTAAAGGAGCTGTGTCACGAAATTCAGCCACATTAGCAAATTACAAAATGCCAGTTCAAAAAAGAGAAACATAAAAATAACCGCTTAAAAATTTAAAGGAAGGTTAAAATAACATAACAGAAACAACAGATGCCACGGATGGGCAAAACTGAAGAAGATTGAAACGGATTGAAATTAGGGTTTTTGAAAACTGTTCAGCCCAACAGTTTCATGCTGTTTGCATCTTCAAAAATGATGCTCAGTAGACATATTTGTTTGTCTCGATCTCTGATTTTGTCATTTACCTGTAATTTCTTTGCTTACGTTAACTTCCTTAGCGGCTGAGGGCGAGTAAAATTTGGCAAAATTAATCAAAATGAACTGGACTGCCATGACACAACCCCTTTAACGTGCATGACGTTCGTTTCATTTAATTTTCCCTTGCCCCTTTTTTTTTTGTACTTTGCCCCCCCCACCCCCTCCTCCCTCATGAAGTTTTCTAATCGTCCGTCCCTAAACTGAGTGTATTGATTGATTCATTCATTTTGTCAGCATCTGTTTGTGCTTGCAGATTTTTTTGATACCGAAAGTATTTAAAACTTGTTACTACTCGATCCGGGTAGTTATTAGATTGTGTACAGACTAGAGGACATTTATTTTCCGGTAGAATTAAAAATACTCTTCTCTATTGCCACTCAGCTTGTCAACAATGTAAACCTCCGAAACCTAACCAAGATGTTCTGCGTAGAAACCTCACGGTGTAGGCGATTAAAAAAAATTTATCAAAACCCCTTTTTTGCGCTTCTAACATTACAATCATTGCAGTTCGTTGTTACTCATAATAACTTTGAGAAAGTTTACTAATCTCAACATGGACTTTATGTAGAATCGTCTCTGAACGTTTTTGTCGTCACGTAAGCCGCTATGAAATGTATTTTCAAAATAAGACATTTACCGAAGTTTATCTAAGCGGTTATCAACTCCGAGCCCAATTTACTTTTGAGCTCTGATTGTTCATAATTCAATAAGCGATAAATAACTTAAGCTTACAGAAAAGAATTTAAACGTGATGGCCAGCATAGTAAATAAATGAGGTTGTAAGCTTACTACTTACTTCAATATATCCTGCTTTGCTGACGCGAAACTTGAATTCGTTCTTCCACGGATACAAATGATGAAGTTCCACTGAGCCAGGTTCTAAGTCATCTTTACCTGTCCACGTTTCCTGACACTTCACAAATCGTACATTGTAAAAAATCCATTTTAATTCCTTCAAGCTTCAGCGTCCTAAAACCAGCCATCCACAATCGGAAGAGGAAGCGAAACAGCAACAGAAATCGAAAGATTGGAAAGGGGATTTTACCCAGAAGGACGAAATATATCAGGTTGCAAGAACTAGACGATAGTCCACCCTCTCTTTCCATATATCGATCCATAAAGCAAAGTAGTGAGCATATCATATCATATCCTAACATATATCATATCATATCTCATATTAGGGCAACCTTTGATATTTCTTATTTTTCCATTCTTAATCCGTGAGACCAGGGAATGTCACAATTTATGCTAACATAATTTGTAATGCTGTGAAAGTTTTGAACCCAGGAGTCATTTCAAAAGTAGGTTGAGTTTGATCGTCCGGGTGAACGTAGTCCTGAACAGGACTGTTGTTGTTGACAGTGACTGACGTTTCGACAACCTGTGCGGTAGTCATCTTCAGAGTCAAAGTGAATTGTTTCACGTCAGTTGATGGTATTATACTCTGGTCATTGATCTGATTGGTCAATTACGTCGCGATGTTATTGGTCGTCTGTCAGTTAAGCAGTGATGTTAGCTGGCGAAGACTCGTAATCAGTAATTGTGCGTTTCGATCCGTCTATTGTCATAGTTAAACAGTCGTCTATTGTTAGTCGTAGTTAGCAAAGCTAACTAATTACGATTTTACAGGTTTGCTTTTCGCGAAAACAGCGAAATCTTCATAGCGAAAATGACACTTCTATTTCGAAAAGATGCGCCAGCGTAAGTCACCAGGTTCTTCTCCAGGCGTTCTCCCGCAGCAAAACCAACTACGGAGAACTAATGGAGAACCAAGAATTTGACTTTACGCTTAACATCTTTTCAAGCGGCGGGATAACATGTCATTTTTATATGTGAGGATTTCATGTTTTCGCGCGAAAGCTCACCTGGTATTTTTGTTGTTTACATAATATACGACCATACCCAGTTGCAGCAGCGCGACCAGCATGCGCATGGTGTATTTATTCTTGATCCCAGTGTCCCCTGCGTGCCTACGCTTGTCTCCCTGGGTCTGCTCCTGAAAGGCCGATTAGTGTTAACCCAGGATTAAAATTTTCAGTGGCACGTTTTTGTATTTTACCTTCCAAAGTATTGCTGTATCTAACTCGGAGTAAAGGCTCATCAGTATGTTGTAAGCTCCAGTTGCATGCTCGTACACAAGAAAACTTTGCGTCAAATTAAGTCTAATCGATATATCCTGGGTTAAACTTAACCATCCTTCGAGGAACCAAAACCTGGTGGTTAAATATGTGCAGAAGAGCACCTGAGTCGAGAATTTATTTTGTCGAGTAGCCTCAACATTTTCACCACTGAAAACAAGAAATGGTGACCATGAAAATGTTGTGAAGCAGCTTAAACAAGTTCAAACTCTTCACCACATATCACAATCACGTTGTGAGAGGGGGACAGTTAAAAATCGAATCATTTCAAGCCGGCTCTCACATGTACAACACCAAGCGTCTGTTTCTTGAAACTCCCGAAAACATTTTGAAGTACACAAACTTTATTGGCAGAAATGTGATTTTAAATTTTCACAAGATCGATATTTATTTACTTTTCACAAAAACTCTCAAGGATCGGCCATTCGTCCCAGCTGCGGCAGTCATATTTCTCATGACTTGAAAAAAAATATATATGAAAACTTCAAACGAAAGTTATTAAGGGGCATAGTTAATGTCATAAAAAACAAGTCCTTTACAAAGACGACAAATAGGTAACTTTTTTTACGATGAAATTCTTAACTATCAGGTAGAAGGCGACACCAGTTTGAATTTTCGGAACAAGTAAATTCAATGTTTGCTAATTCTTAAAATGAGAGCCGATTGCCTATCGTGCTATTCTTTAAAAGGTACTTTTTAGTTTCAGAAGCACTATAAATTGCTCCAAACCTTATTCTGACGTAGAATGACATGTTCCTCGACATATTTAAAATATCCCTTGGCAGTTTTGGCTCAAACTCCTGCTGCATACATTTTGATGTATTGCAATGCATTTTCGACGACTTTTACTGCTGTTCGTTGCTTTCAACTCAGGAAAAAGGTATTGAGATTGGACGCTACCTCGTATCAGAGCTCAGATAGAACTGTCCAGCACCTTTGTTTATGACTAAAAAATGAGCACGAAGGCAGTTCTATGAAGAATTCGCACCTCACCCAGCGGAGATGAACGACAATGATGCCTAATTACCTAAATACCTAATTACCACAAAAGATGATTGGTGATTGATATCATCTCATAAGAAGATGAAGCACGATCATCCGGGTGAACGTAGTCCTTTCATTGACTCTGAAGATGACTACTGAACACATCAGGTTTTCAAAACGTCAGTCACTATAAACAACAGTCCTATTCAGGACTACGCTCAAACAGGCGATCTTGCTCCACC
>CALNXK010000454.1:0-7500 GCA_942486035.1 Porites lobata | reverse complement strand
AGGAGTGTCGAATTATGACTGCACAAGGAATGTCAAAAAATGGACCTAAGCGGTCCCTTGGGGATGTTCTGTCGTTACGTCATCCTAACAATTTCGTACTTGCGGGCGCAATCAATAGAAACGTCATCATTACCTACCGATTCCTTGCGGCCCCTGTTCAAGCAAGTCGAGATTTTTTCTATATTGACTGTATGACTGTATATTTCAACTGTAAGTACTTTCCTTCATATACGCGCGAGCTACTAGAGTGCCTCCTCGGGATTTCGCCTTCTGGGCGAAATCCCTGCGGGGGCAATAATTGTCATGAACTATTTCTCGGCAATCAAGTGTAGAGTAAAGTCACTTAATTAAGTACTCTTACTGTGGAGGAAAACGGAAGACATTCCACAGTTGTACGTTTGAATGTCACCTGTAGCAGTTGTGTTTACAAACTGGGCAAAGAAGGAAGTAGTTTTGAATTGCACTATTGTGATTCACTAGCGGCGTTTGTCTTAAAAACGCGAAAATGGCTGTCACTCATGTCATTTTAATTTTACTTAAGGAGCAACTTGTTGTAAAATTCAAGCAACTTCGGGCAACTTTTTCGAAATTTTGGAGCAACTTGTGGTTAGGGCTAGTTTAGACTACCGATTGTACCGAGTGTTTTTGTAATCCTCGAATAAACGCCGCATTCCTCTGGTTGTGTGCGGCGATTATTCGAGAACAGCGTTAATTGAACGTTTTTTCCAGGGCAGCGTTTACATGTAATCGACTAAACACGATAAGCCTATTGAAAGAACAGGACGTATAAAAGGGGTAAAAATAGTTTTTCTTAGACCCATCTCGTTTGGCAAGTTTGATTGCTCGATTATTTACCCTTCCGAAAGTGTGCAAAGAAATATTCAAAGATTTTTCGATTCAACAAAGCGCAATAATTTTTGCATCGAACACCTTGATATGGCGGGACTCGTGACAATCCTTAAAAAGGAGGCTTACACGCTCACGCTTGCCAGGTTTTCTTTTTCTTAACAGCTTTATTTGTTACATTTTGCTTAAGAGTTTGTAACATTTCGCGCAAAAAAGTTAGTACGTTTTGCGCTAAAAATTTGTTACACTTTGCGTTATGTAATTCCTACATTTTGTTAAGAAAGCTGTTTTAAAATGCTTAATGTCATTACATTTTTCGTTAATTCTATCAATTATAATACTTTGCGGCGTAACAGACGCGGAAGGGCCGAAAGTAGACCAAATTTAAAGCGTTCAGAACGCGATTTTGTTTAACACCGTTTATATTAAACGTGCTTTTATAACTGGCTCATCATTGTGTCTGAAAATTTCACTTAAAACTTTTAATAATTACAGCCCCGTTACCCTTGCATGCACATGAACAGAGGTTTAACCATATGTCTTTAAATTCAAAAATCAAAACCTTCAGACTATTTAACTTCCCATACCAACAGCTTGGGCTGCCTGTATTATTGCCTGACTACCTGTACAGGTTTAACCATTATGCCATCAAATTCAAAAACCAAAACCAAAACTAACTAGTCACACCATAAGCTTGGGCTGCCTGTATCCATACATATGTACGGGTTTAACCATATGCCTTAAAATTCAAAAGCCAAAACCAAACTCACTACTGACACCATAAGCTTGGGCTGCCTGTATCATTGTCTGACTGCCTGTACGGGTTTAACCACCAAACTAACTCCTGAACTCTCCCATAAGCTTGGTCTACCTGTATTTATACACTACATGACGTACATGCAGCTAGAGGTTCAAGCTTGTGCCTCTTTGTTCCACAACTACAATCAGAAAAAGTATTGGAAATTACATTTCAAACTCATAGTCTTACCTTTGATAGAGGCGGGCATCTTTTCAATAAAAAGCTGAAGCTCATTTGGATCAGCATCTCTTACTTGAACAGTGTGTCTATTTAAATCAAAACGATTCCAATTCACTAGTTCACTAATTGTAACTGCATTCTTGGTGACCTTCATTGTAGATTCAGGAATGATACAAAACTGAAACAGTAAGGAGAGATAATGATATAAATTAAGTTTTACAGTCAAACCTGTATTAAGCGGTCATCCATGGGAATGGCTTACTCAATCGCTTAATACAGGTTGACGGCCGGTTTGCAAACCAAAGAATTAGTCATGGAAATGAAGGTGGTGAAAGAGCGAAATATCCATCCCATGACAAATTGACCTCAAACTGTTAGTAGCCTTCTTGTGCCAAAATAAAGGAAGTAAAAGCAAACTTGTCAACGAAGTCTCACGACTTTGTCAGGACATGTCTCACACTCTCACGAGTTGGCAACTGATTTCTCGCGCTTTCTCGAAAAGTCAAACTCCAAACAATTTTGGAGCTGTAGGGTCGCTTCTAAGTTAGATATCAATAGAAAGCCAGCTCAAACTCAAAGAAAACGGTAATAGAATGTAATCAAACCCGACTATTCTTTTAGCCTACCGCGCAACTTGCCGCTGCCACCAAATGCGCAGACTTACTGTTTCTCTTGTTTCAAGATGGCGCCAACAAAACATACAAATCACAAAAACTAAATCGTAAAATTGATCGTGATGTTTACTGTTCCAGCTTTAAAGTGATATAGTGATTTCCAAAACCCATAATCTCCACTGAACGTCCTTCCACTAGGACATTTGGGACACCTCACGACGTTTTAACCATTTCTTACTACTTTTCCCAGCTCTAGGTTCAGAATCTCACATTTTTTGCTTTTCGGGGCTTGGTAAGTCTGTAAAAGATCACTAAACGCCCTACACAGTGTATCCTTTTGCACTGGTATTGCACATCTTGTCTAAGGGACAGTTTAATGAAGGGAAAGACAATAACAAATTACTCATTGGGACCTCGAAAACAGGTGACCACGTCTGTCCAATAGAGGTAACTGCTAAATACAGATCAGTTTTTACAATAATCAAGGGAAGCTATTTCAGGACTTTGGTGACCGCTTAATACAGGTTTGACTGGGTTAATTATAGAGGCAGTTACAGTAAACATCCGCTAATAAGAACCTTTGGATTAAGAACCTCTTGGCAGACAATTGCCACTTTAATACCTAAAAATACAAGAACCTGTTTAGCCAAGCAAAATCAAGTAGCTTCTTATATGTGGGTTACAGTTAAATCATGACAAACAATTTAACAAAGGAGTGTAACTTTGAGTTGTAAATTTAAATACAACAAAAACATACTGTACTATAAAACTATACATAAATTCGGTAATCAGTTTTGTTAGGGTTATAATAACACAATTGTGAATAAATAAAAAGCTTATTTATTTTTCTGGTAATCGACAATCTATTATTTCCTTCATAAAAATTAACAACTTACTTAGCCTAAATTGCCAATAAGGTACCCCAAATTACAAGAACTTATTTATTTGCTAGACTTCAGAAAAGAAGATTCTCATTTCTGCTGCGGGTGTTTATTGTACCGCAAAATAACAACAGAATACAACTACACCGTCCATTTAACCGAGATTTCACTAGTACCATTATAAACCGGTGCACCATCAGTTACAGCAACATTTGTTCAATACGTTTAGCTAAAAATCATTTGTCAAAACCGTAGCCTTGCAGCTCTTTAGAACCTCTAATTTGTTTGGACTCCTATATGTTGCAGCTCTTTTGTTTCGCGCTAGGGTTCCATGGTTACTTTGTTTGTTCATTGTCTTCCCAGCCAATCCCTATGAGGTTGCCCAGTATACACTAGACCATGTGGTCCCTGGCTCGTGCCCAGACCTTTGGGAAGAGGGCAACACCACATCTCCCTTAATTCCCTATACTACCATGAGCAAGCCAGGCAACATCTTCTCTCCCCTGCAGTAAATGAAAGATTACAATTTGAACAAAGGGGAATAATGAGTGATAAGAAAACTAACTTAAGATGATAAATATTTTTATGCAAGACACAGAACAAATCGTTATCCGACTGACTTAATAATAGCTGAAGAATAACTTTATAACGTAGGGTAAATTTCACTTGACAATAGCGGCCATTGTCGCATCATTTCAGGTTTCATGCAATACTATTTGGTGTAAATTTTAACTTGTACAGTGTACAAGAAATGGAGCTTAAAAAGTCTTCGTTATCAAAGATAATTATTCATAATAATACAGATCAAGAAAGTCAACAGGCTCACAGTGCAAAGCACAGAAAGGTATTAAGTGAGCTGTGAAAACAAAACAAAACAAACTTGAAGCAATAGATAAACAAATACAATGAAACCTCTATTCAGGGGACACCCTCGGGACCAAAGCAAGTGTCCCTTGAATAGAGGTTCCCCCTGATTAGAGGTTGGGCTGGGGTTTGTTAATAATTAACCAACAAAGACAGCATAGAGAAATCATTACTAGGGACTTTAAGATGCCACAACAGCGACGACAAACAAACGTCAAAAAGGCAGTAGGTTGAAATGAATAGGCAATGCAACAACTCTGCATGTGCATCACGCTTTTTTGTACATTTTTTTAACCATCACTGTATGACTACGACAGGAAAATGCCAAATTTTACGTCTTATGGAGGACCTAAAGAAGCGACGGCTAAATTATCTTTCTCTTCCTCAGGGGTGTAACTAGGGTGTGGTCCTGGGGTGCCTGTGACGCCCCCTTTATGAGATAATTGTTTTATGTCCCTATAATTCAGGTGGCCAAAACGCGCGAATCTGAAGAATCAACATGCGCGATGTTATTGGTCGTCTGTCAGTTAAGCCGTGATGTTATTGGCTATGAAGACTCGTAATCAAAGATTGGTGCGTTTCCATCCGTCTGTTGTCACAGTTAAACAGTCGTCTATTGTTAGTCAAATTGTCAGTTCTCCGGTTGTTCTCTCGTAGTTAGTTTTGCTTGATCTCGTCAGTAAGTCGTTTGTACGGCGCTGGTAACTGTTGGGTACGATTCAGTGGCGTTTGTTCTAAGTTAGTAAACCAGCTTTCTAAAATAAGACGTTGGTAGTAGTCTGTAGAATACGTTATACATCTTCATAGCCAATAACATCACGGCTTAACTGACAGACGACCAATAACATCGCGACATAATTGACCAATCAGATCAATGACCAGAGTATAATACCATCAACTGACGTGATACAACTCACTTTGACTCTGAAGATGACTACCGCACAGGTTGTCGGAAACCTCAGTCACTGTATTACCATTTGGTACCATTTCTGTACGTAACAGTCTATTCAGGACTACGTTCACCGGACGATCAAACTCAACCTTTTTAAATATGATTCTTATGAATTCGGCTCAAAAACTCAAAGGCTTCGCTTACATTTAACAAAGTAAATGAGTTGGAGTAATCGCGATAGAGACTGCAAGAATGGAAATTCACTTTTTAAGCGACGTTTTTGTGGGTGTAAATCCCGTCTTGGTATCTTTAACTCCCTATTGTTTTATATATTTTGTTTTCATTTTTCTTTTTATATAATTTAATTTTACTTTTTAATAGGTAACACCTGTACAGAAATGATAATACTGAATAAAACTTGTTGTGAGATTTATTGCTATAATTATCTGTTGAATTCACTCAGAATTGCATTTCATTGATTTATGTGAGATAGTTCAGCTTGTAAGAAAGCTTCGATTTTTATTAGTGTGCACTTAAAGATATCAGCCCTTGAGGTCAATGACTTTCTGAGTGCTGAGGTGTTTCCCTGCGGTAATGGACGTTAAAATAAACCCAGGTTTCTGGACCCAAAAGACTCCCTTCCTCTGAGTAAGGTCACTTGTCCCTTCAATAGAGGTAATAGCTACAAAGATTATGTGCACATTTTTCTGGGACCAAATTTTTTGTCCCCTGGATGGAGTGTCCCAAAGGAAAGGATGATCAATTACACTATTTGCTCAATTTTAAAACCAACATGGATGAGGTTGTTAGCATATAATATATACTGGATGGGGTAATGGCTCAACATAATTTTGATTCTTTTTAAGTCCAATATACAATTTTTTTTTGAACCTACTAAATTTTTCTAAGTTAAATTAATATCAGAGTGCAATGAACACACTTGGGCTGGCGGCACTTTGAGATTTAAAGAGATATCTTGTTTTTGACAGGCAACTACTGTAACTGTCCTCGTGAACATGACTTGTGATTGGCTGATTGTCAATAGGTGCAGCACTCTGGCTGAGTTTATTGCACTTTAGAACAATACTGTACTATAAACAAGCTAGCCAGCACCGCTGGCAATTTTAACCTTCTTTAAACCAACTATGTCTATACTATACACAATATGTTGGCCAACTGCACTGCAGGCTATAAACAAGTAAAAGCAGGACTATATGTCAGCTCTAGCTCACCACTTCCCCTAGCTACTTGCAATAAACACACGAATATGATCAAAGAAAGTGCTTTGCAATTTCTTCTGACTCTAAATC
This sequence comes from Porites lobata, assembly GCA_942486035.1. Lineage (NCBI taxonomy): Eukaryota > Metazoa > Cnidaria > Anthozoa > Scleractinia > Poritidae > Porites > Porites lobata. The sequence continues at coordinate 1,114 of CALNXK010000454.1, read as the reverse complement.
TTATAAATATAACCTCTATAAGCGTGTTTTTGAAAAAAAATAAACTTAAAGTCGAAGTATAATTATCAGTATCCCAAAAGGTGTCCCTATCCCAGTACTAACCCTGCCTAACAGGGCTTTGCTTCACCGAACAAACAGGGCAAGGCAACTATGAGAATGATACGAACCGAAACCAAAATGAAAGTACCCATAAATGAAATAGCAAAAATAACATAGGCTGCTGACTTTGGGGACCTCAAAAATAATATTTCAGATCCCAATAACTAAAAGAGTTGATTTTCATACTCAGGTACTGTATAGTGAAACAGTATACACATGACCTACAATCATACCCAAATTTTGGAAAAGAAATCACAAAATCATACCTGTAGTGGCTTAAAAGAGATAATGGCAAATAAAGAAGAGGAAGTTTCTTGAAGTACTTTTGAACTAGCAGTATACATGCAGTTTGTTTTTGTAACTGCTATTTCAATTTCAACCTCAGAAACCCAAGGAAAACACACAGTATCAGAACCACAGGAAGAAAAACAATCAAAAAATCTTACTTCCTGTTGACCAGCCTTAATGGCAGATTTAGATCTGGAAAAACAGCATGGAAGGTAATTCAACGAAGAGCAGGAGGAACAATAAACTATTAGAAAAGGATGGAAACACCATCATCACATGTCATCGATCTACTGACAACCATAAGCAACTGTTATTACTGGAGGAAAATACACAAAGAAGGCTGTCAGTCAAGTCCCTGACAACAAAATTATTAGTTCCTTTTCCATGTACCTCCCAGCCTAGATCTCCCATCTGGTCCATCTCCACAAACCTGATCATGAGTTATTAATTTTTCTGTCTTCTCTGGAACACTTGGTTGAGTGGGGTTTAACTGGAATCTTTTGCATAATTTATTCCATTTTGATAATGGCATGCACATAACACATACACAGGGTGCAAAGAAAATCATTTTAAAGCTTTATGTTGGGCAAGCTGGGCTAACATTTTACTAGCCCAGGCGTCATTTTTAACTTACTGACTGAAGTGATTTCACAGTTCTTCTGTTTTTAACTTGCCCGATGGGCAAGTTAAAACAGATACATAACCCGATAGCAAAATCCACTAGCCC